>JAQQSK010011068.1:0-12425 GCA_028658325.1 Potorous gilbertii | reverse complement strand
GGAGCATGGTGCCATCTCGGTCAGTTATACTAGAGATGTTGTGATGGTAGACATGACAACGCTTGGCAAATGATTGGCTACGTGAATGTGAGTATGAGTGAGGACTTGAGGTTGTGAGCCTCAGTAACTGGGAGAATTGGATACAGATGGGAAGTCCCAAATTCTTTGACCCTCTGAAGTTCATGAGATCTTCCTCTGGTCAAGGAGAGCGAAGGCAGGGGTGGGAGTGAGGGGAGACCAAGATCCTCTCATTCCCTCCCTGAGAAATTCTTTCTCAGGAACTTGGCTTAAATAGACATCATTAATTAAGCTGATGGACACCTGAATTCTTTGGGCTATGAACTGGTCTGCTATTTTATGGAAGACTCACAGTGCACGACCAAATCTTCTTAGTCAACAGAATTCAGTTCCTTTGGAGTGTTCCTCTGTTCTCTACAATGTTTAACAAGGAAATCTTGCACCTAATGGAAAACCCTTGTTTGATCTCTTGACCAGTACAAGTGTTCTCAACTGATTAAGCTGGTTATTTTAAGAGGGGTAATTGATTTGATTGATTCTTATCCCCAATCTTTAGTAGTCTGTGTAAAGGGAACTGCTTGCAGTTCCAAAGGTACAATGGAAGCCTCTCAGAACAGTCATTGCATTCTGTGGAAAATCCAGTTAAGATCCCTCCTGCCTCTTAACATCTTGGTGGGCTTTTTCCTGTAAACCATTAGACTATTGACCTGGGATCCATGAATTTGTCTCTTTAAAAATTTTTTTTGATAGCTGTATTTCCATGTAATTGGTTTCCTACGTAATCCTACAAACTTTATTTTATGCATTTACATTATTCTGAATAACAGAGGTTTCACTAGACAGCCAAAAGGGTCCATTACACACAAAAAAATTAAGAACCCCAGCTCTGACTATGTTTGCAATTAATAAGAGAGAGCCGAGCAGAGTCCAGATCATAGACCAGGAGCTGCTGAGTTTGACTGCATTCAGAACTTTGTTTCCCTCATTTGCCAGCATGAAGCCTGGCTCCTATGATGCACAGGGTAGAATGTGACTGCTCCTCCTATTCTACTGGATATATGGTAGCTGATATTGCAGGTGACAACAGATGGGACTCCCCCCTTCCAGAAACTTGAATTTAGAAAAGTCTGGTAGGAATCTTCCATCAGTTCTGGGTTATAAGTATGATATATAGTCCTTTATGCCAGCCCCTAACCTTCCCAGTTGACCAAAATTTAGAAATAATCCCACCATCTTCCCTTGCCAAATTAAGTGGATTTGGGAATAACTGAACGACCAGATCCAAAGGATAGTCATTAATCCTTTGAAGTCAACTTGATATGTCCATTGTTGAATATGTACTTTTAAAAATATATTCTTTTTGACAATGACTTGGTTACGGGTATGGATGGAGTGCTTATAAAATTGAACAATGACACTAAACTTGCAAGCGTAACTAACACGGGATCCAGAATGATTGCAACAAAACAGAACATTAGAATCTAAATGATGAATCAATGAAAGAAAAAACATTTATTAAGTGCTCATTCTGTAGAAGGCACTGAGGACATACATGTAAAAATAACATAGTCTCTGCTTTCAAGGAGTTCACATTCTAATAGAGGGGGACACACAAACCATGGAGAGGCCAAATGGTCCTAGCAGAGCAAGGTGGATGGGTGGTATTTAATGTAATTTCCATCCATAACATCATGTCTATTTCTGATGGGTTGCCAAGGGAAGTAGTCAGTTTCCTCACTCTGGAGTTCTTCAAGCAAAGGTTGGGTGATGAGTCATCTGCTATCCTATATCTATTTTTTTTCAAGGACAGGGTGGGCTGGACGGCTGCTGGGGTCCTTTTCAGCTTTGAAATATTGTATTTCTATTTTTAGTCCTATTTTATGGGGCCAGGAAAAACAGCATAATCAGTTTTCCACTTGACAAACCTTCGAATATTTGAAAACAGACATCATTCCCTCTCCTTTCCCACCCCCGCTACATACACACTTGAGCCTTCCTTTCTCTCTGGGATTGTCCTTATTTTCTTTAACCGACTGTCATAGGGCACGCTATTGTTCAGTAGTGTTGCCATTTTATTCATCATTCTCTGGATGTCCTCAGTTTCTAGGAAAGCACTAGAACTGAAGAGAGGAGTCTATTGACGTCATAAGTGGGGCGCAGAGCAGTCAGTCGATAATCCACTGAGATGAGAAGACAACTCAGCTCCCCACCTCAGTGTTCTTTGCCCTGGGAGGGCCATACTTTCTGCTGTATTGATACTTTACTACTGTCATTATTACTGTAATTCATATTCATTCATCTCCGAAGTCAGAGGAATTTGAGTTCAAATCACGGCGGCATTTTCGACAGTGATTTTTTGCATTTGACTTGTTCGTCTTCATCCAGCTTTGAAAATTGCCCAGCTAGATATTGAACTACTCCCTGTACAAAAGAAAGCAGTGAATTATGAAGCATTTGACTGGGAAATAAACACATAGAGGAAGAAGAAGTAAATAATCTAACATGCATTTGTAGTCACCAGAAAGTACCTCTAGCAATCTGTATGTTTGGGGTTTGAGCCCTTAGTACAAACAACTTGGCCATTTTTGCCCCAAAAGTTGTAAGTGCATACGGTGTTTAGTCCTGACTTGGAGTGAGGAAGACTCAAGTTCAAATTCTGCTTTAGATATTTACTAGCTATATGACCCTAGGCAAGTTATTTAATCTCTCTGTATCTTAGGCCTCATTGTGGCTTTAGTCTTTGTTGTATCTTCTCTTTTCTGCTTCTAGGCAAAGGGATATCAGAGTGGTGTGCAAGCTTTTATGTTCTGAAACATTGGCAGAATGAGCTGCTCAAGATCTGTGAGCTGTGGTCCAGGCCTGAGTTTCCAGTCCACCAGCACAGCCTCAAGGTGTGTCCAGGTTCCAACCCTATAGGAGATTGACCCTGTAGCCAAGATCCTGGATTCCAGAAGAGGGATAGATTTGTCTATTAGCTATGTAGCATTTGGAAATGAACTTGGTGGGACAAATGTTATGTAGAAACTGCTTCAAGGTTGAATCCACTTTCCCCAGGATTGATGTAGGGGGACATGAATCCTCCAGTCAGTTATTGGAGGGAAATGTTTGTACTTCAATTCTTGCTTCATTTAGTCAATATCTCCTTACAAAAGTGAACTGATGCTAGGTGACAAAATACTACTGTGGTTCTAATTAATATTGGGGATAACACGCTGGAAGGGGGGCTTTAGTCTATGTCATTTGAGATGATATTAATTATTCTGACCACTCTGGGGTTCTACTAGTCTACCCTTGTTCCCAGGGACCTGACATATCAGTGTGAGTGTGAGCTGGGGCAAAGGTCTTTAGAGATTTTTATCAGTTATATTTCTATGTTCCAGAACTGAAACTTATGTGGAACTCTATGATGCTGTACATTCCAAATCTCAATTGCATAAAATTCATGTATTTCATTGCAACTCTTGAAAGTATTTCAAAGTAAAAATTGAAAGTATTTTTCATCTAATTGTAGCCTCAAAAAAATAAAATGAATCAAAGCATTTAAAAGGAGTCTTTTTTCTGGTTTTTGTTTTTTTTTTTGCTATCAGGAGCCCTGTGGTTTGTAATAGTTTGGGTAAAAACTGAAGAACTGGACAGTCCATTTTTCACATTGTTTTCCCCCATGTACTTTTTTCTAAATAGATGACTTTTGGCTGCCAAGTCTCTGCAAAGAACACAAATGTTTTCTCCATCCACCAAGTTGCATGAATTGGACTTAAGTATTACTTCTTGTAATGCACTAGCTAAGACAATTCTGCCAAAATGAGGCATCAGTTCATAGCTGCCTCCATGAAAGCATTGTGCCTCTCCCTACCTTACATCTCATGTCATTGACAGTGGTTGGATTTTTCTACCCTATCCATATCTGAGTATCCATATCTGAGCTTTAAGTGAAAACTTCCTTGGCTACAGAAAGTCTCTCTCTCTCTCTCTCTCTCTCTCTCTCTCCAGACAATCTGTCCTCTATAAAGATAGCAATTGTACTCTGTTTTCATTGTTAAAACTTAAAACTAGGCCAAAGGAAAATGTTCTTTCAATGGCCCTGCAGATTTCTATTCGGGAAACAGCTGTAGACATAGCCGACCATCCTAATCATGTCCAGTTGGTGCTGGTCATGTTGCACATTCAGGAAATTCATAATTAGGTGGTTATATCCCCAGTGTTTCTTCTGCAGAATATTTTACAACTTTCAATTTCTCTTCTTTCATGTCATCTAACAGAAAAAACTGAGTAGGTGGGGGGCGAAGGGAAATTTAAATTTAATCCCTGAACCCCCTAAATTCAAATAAAACAAGTTATGATTATTCCCTCTCTAGTTCTCTCCCACCCCAAACTAATCTTGAATATCAATACGAATAATACGTGCCATAGGGAAGTTTGTAAAAAGCATTTGGGGGAGTGGAAAGGAGAATGGGTTGGAACTGGGTCATTTGCAATAATTTTAGTAAATATTCATTATATTTAAAATGTTTTGTTAATACCTTTTCCTTTTATATCACCATTGCTGCTGGATATAATACCTCTGCTTCCTCCCAACCCCAACCATTGAATCCTTAAAAAGGAAAACCAGCCGATAGCGGCCCACATCTAATATATCAGGTGACACTTGGCAGGTGTAGTCCTGTTCCTCTGTGACTAGAATAGGCTTCCTAGGGAGGCTTCATTTTCTATTTTCAAGGACCAAACATTGGTCATTGCAATTACTTGGAGTCTGGCTTCCTTTGAACAGTGTTTTTATATTTTTAAAATTTGTTTGTTTTCATTTTGTTCATTATGTACATTATTATGCAGGTTCTGTTGGCTTCATTCTCTCTCAGTTCATAAATTTTGCTATAATTGCCTAAATTCTCCTTTTTTTGTAGCATTGAAGCAAACCCTATATGTATATATGTATATATATTTAATGCTACATTTAATAGAGACTTAAATTTTTCTTATTGAATTTTGAACTTAATAAAAAATTCTATATACAAAGAATAGAAAAAGAGGACTGTTTATAGAAAAATACATTAAGAATAATATTTTGTTAGTTTATGTACCACAGTTTGTTCAGCCATTCCTTAGTCAATGAGCACTCACTATTTTCTAGTGTTTGTTTATTTGTTTACTCCATCCAAAAGCAGTAATTGGATTATTTTGGTATATTCAGGGTCTTTGACTTCCTCATGGTACATGTTCAGCAGTGAGATTGCTCAAAGGTGTGACTTTTCTTTCATAATACTAAATTTCATAATTCCAGTTTTGTACAGAATGGTTTGAGCAATTCGCAGTTCCATCAACAATGTATTAGTGTGCCTATCATCCTAGAGCCTTTCCAACATTTGTCCTATCTTTTGTCATCTTTGCTGCTTTCCTTGAGGAGAAGATGAGTGGGCTAATTTTAGGCAACATTTTGACAAATTTTATACTTAGTGTAATGAAAAATGCAGAGTGTTCTGTATATATCTATGGCCCATTTATTTATAGTTTAAAAATCTAAAATCTCTGTATATTATCTTTTCAAAGACTATGGATTTTAAATCATCTAGTAATGCTGAGACTTCTATAATTTAGTGCTGACATTTCATATAACATTTAAAAATGTAGTTAGCATTCCTTATTCTGAACTCTCCCCTTCCCCCACTTTTTTCTATAGATAACTCTAAAATACAATCTACAACTTTGAAGTTCATGTGACTCTCTTGTTAATTATAGGTTGGTTATCCTCCACCAAAGTCCTCCTTTGTTGCCTTATTATAGATGTTAGTGACTCTGAGACCTAAAGGCTAGGTCAGTGGAGCATAAGTTCTAGGTTTTTGTTGTCATTGTTTGCTATTTGCTAATTTTCGAGTCGTGTCTGACTCTTCATGACCCCATCTGGGGTTTTCTTGGCAAAGATACTGGAGTGGTTTGTCATTTTCTTCTCCAGTTCATTTTATAGATGAGGAAACTGAGGCAAACAGGATTAAGTGACTTTCCCGAGGTCACATAACTGTTGTCTGAGGTCAGATTTGAACTCAGGAAGATGAGTCTTTGTGATTCCAAGTCCAGTGCTCTGTGCACTATGGTGCCATCCAACTGCCCAACCTTTTAGTGTAGGCCTGATAACGGCTAAAGTAGAACTTTCATGTCTCTCCCTCTCTACCCTTGTCAACGTCATTGACAATTTCTCTTACTTTAGGGGAGCTCTTGATTCTACTAGCATAGATCTTGGACTTCTACTCTGGCCTTTTTTCTGAACATTTGCAACATCTAGTATCTGTTAATCAAAATGTATTTATTAAGCACCACTGTGCTTGGTGCTGTCATGGAAATAAGACTTTATAAAGCAGTTGGTATATGATAATTACTTTACTAACATTATCTCATTTGACCCTCACAACAACTCTGGGAGGTAGACACTGTTGTTATCATTTCCATTTTGTAGGTGAGGAAAAGGCAAAGTTTAAGTGACTTCCCCAGGGTCACAGAGCCAGTAAGTGTCTGAGTGTGGAGTTGAACTCAGGTCTTCCTGACTCCACATCCAACACTCTATGCACTCTGGTGCCCACTAGCTTCTAGGGATACAAATAAGTGAACTAGTCCATGTTCTCGAAGAGCTAGCATTGACAGAGGAACCTTAATCTTTCATTTTCTAGTTAACTCTCTTAGGACTCTAAGTTGCAGGAAAGTGTCTAATTGCATCGGAAAAGGGAACTTCTGTATCCAGAAATTCCCTGTACTAGTGAAACCACAGGTCTACTCCTACCTTGGGGAATGGAAACATTTTCACTTGGTATGATCAGGAAAGGTTTCATATTGAAAGTAGCTCTAAAGCTGGACTGATAAGAAAATTAGAGATTCTAAGAGACAGAGGTGAGGAAGGAATGCATCTCAAACCCACACAAAGAAAGGCATAGAGGTGGTAAATGGAGTGGTAGATGCGAGAAACAAGGGGCCAGTTTGGTTGGACATTCAAGTGCATCAGAGAAAGCAATATGTAATAAAGCTAGAAAAGTAGGTCAGGACCAGGTTGTGAAAGACCTTAAATGCCAAAAAGAAGCTTAAATATAATACCTTCTCATCAATAGATGTCATCTGAAAAATTCTTTGTGTTCATAAATTTGAGTCCTATAAAATAAATTTTAGTGACGTCTTGGCTGTCTAGAATCCAGTCTTCATGGCCCCTTAGGCATTCAGAATGATTTTGGACCTAGATTTAAAAAAATAAGAGGTGTGACTTAATCTGAACAGTAAACAGGACTGAGAACCAAGTCTAAATATCATGCCTGATCATCAGCAATTGATTATTGATTTATTTGATTTTGGTTTGATATTGATTTATTGACATAAAGGAAAGGTGTGATTTTTTAAAAAATGAAATTTCTGGAAATTTCTAAAATTTCTTCTTCAAAAGGCCACTCTCTTCATAAGAAAACCAAGAAAGGTGGATGAATCAACAGGAGACTTTGAGTGAATAAGTCATTTTGACTATTATAAATACCCAAATTAACTATAAAGGACAAATGGAGAAAGATGCTATCTGCATTCATATAAAGAATTGTTCAATAGAAGTATGTATAGAATAATTTTGCATACATACATACATACACACACATATATATTTGTGTCTAATGGTAGCCATCACTAGGGTGGGGGAGGCAAGAGGGAAGAAAAAAAGAAATTTACATGATAACATTTTACGTATTTACAACTGTACATAACAGCTTTGCAGTGTCATGTGCAATCATCTTTTAAATTATGCTATGTTATGGAAATGTTACTTTTATTCCATAAATTAAAAATAAAAGAAATTGACAAAAGAGTGAAGAGAAGGTAGGGACACAATAGTTTCCAGCCAGCTGTTGTAACAACAGTGAAAATTGTGAGTAACGGTGTCTCTAACAAGTGTAGAGCACCTTTCTATAGGTGGAAAAGAAATAGCCCCAAACCGTTTCAGTGACTTTGTTCTCCAGAGTCATAGGAGGTCATTGAACATCCATCACAGTCATAGACAACAGAAGTCATTTTTGGAACAGATCAAGACAGACATGTCAAAGAACTCATGAAGTCCAAATATCAAATCTGGCTCACATCTGTATGACTGGCTCAGTTCTGCTCTGGATAGCACATTTGAGGAAGAAGGGAGCATGTCAACCAAGATGATGAGAGAACTAGACCATGATATGAGAATCACTTGAGGGAATTAGGGCATTTTAGACTGAAGATTAAAGGGAAAGAGCAATCATAGTAATAATAGTCTTCAAGCATTTGTCAAGTTGAATTTAATCCATCAAATTCAATTCACATTCATTTTTTTCCCTTTCACACCTGAGGAACTGTCCTTGGTGCTGGGAATACAAAGAGAAATAACCCTGGTATTTGCCCACAAGAAGCTTACATTCTCCTTGAGTAAGAGGGATCAGTCTTTTTTTTTTTTTTTGGTTTGGCTTAGTGTTTCATCTTTCTGCTCCATTTGAGGGTAAAATCAAGCTCTTCCAATGAATTCTGACTGCATATCCCACTCTTTCTCTCACATCCATTTCCTTCTTTCCACTACCATTCTAATTGCAAGCATCATCACCTCTGGCTTGGCCTATTATAACAACCTCCTGATTATTTTCTTTGCTTCTAGTTGCTCCTATTCCCAATCCATCCTTCATGTGACTGTCAAAATTACCTTTAGAAGATGTAGATCTGACCAAATTACTCCCCTACTCAAAAACCTCCAGTGGCTCCCTATTGTCTCTAGGATCACGTTCAAAGAAGGTTGGCTCTTTAAGACTCACCAGAATCTGGTTCCGATTTTCTTTTACGTTGTTCTCTTTCACACACTCTGCATTTCAGTCGAAGTGGTTTAATAGTAGTTTCTTATATGAAATATGCTGTCTCAAAGGAGTTAGGTAGTGCACTGGACTTAGTGCTAGGCCTGAAGTAAAGAAGACCTGGGTTCAAATACAGTCTCAGAGCCCCAGGTAAGTCTGTTAATCTCTATCTGCCTCAGTTTTATCACCTCTAAAATGGGGATAACATCTCTCAGAATTGTTGTGAGGATAAAATGAAAAAACATTTGTAAAGTGGTTGGCAAAACTTGAAGCTCTAAATAAATGCTAAAAAATTCAAAATTCAATTCAATTCTATGTCCATGGAGTACCCAGTACCTAGAATGCTTACCCTTTTCACCTTTACTTGTCAAAATGATTAAAGCTTATGTAGGGAACTGATTTAAATTTATAAGAATGAGTGATTCTTCAACTGATAAATGCTTAAAGGATATGAACAGAGAAATTTTGGTGAAAGAAATTCAAGCTATCAATAGCCATGTGAAAAAATATGCTCCAAATCACTAATAATTTGAAAAATATAAGTTAAAGCAACTCTGAGATTGACCTCACATCCGTAAGATTGGCAAATTTGTTAATAAAGAAAAATAACAAATGTTGGAGTAGCTATGAGAAAGTAGACATAGCAATACACTGTTGGTGGAGTCATGGATTGGACCAGCTATTTCTGTTTGAAAAGCAGTTGGAAAGCAATTTGGAACTATGCCCCTAAAGTTACTAAATTGGGCATACCCTTTGCTCCAGTGATACCACTACCAGGAAAGAGGAAAAGGAACCATATGTACAAAAGTATTTATAGTCATTCTTTTTGTAGAGAAGAACTGGAAACCAAGGGGGTGCCCATGAGTTGCGAAATGGCTGACCACATTATGGCATCTAAATGCAACGGAATGCTCAAATAACGAAGGAGGTAGTTTTAGAATTGTATGAACAGATCCAACTGATGCATGTTGGGATATAATAACAACATTGTAAAGACAGAATGCTTAAGGCTCAGCTAAGATGCCAAGTTCTCTATGAAGACTGTCCTATTCACCCAGTTGTTAGTGCTAGCTGCCTTCTCAGATTACCTGGTAGTTAGTTATCTACATGCATGTTGTATTTTTCCACAAATAAAGTATAAACATTTTGAGGACAAACACAGCTTCATTTTGTCTTTTTATCCAGGCACTAGGCACACAGTGCCTTTCACATAGTAGGTTCTAAATAAATGCTTGTTGGATTAACTTTAAGGTTTCTAAAGTACACCCCACCCCCCCAACCTCCCCCACCCCACACCCCACACAAATACCCAATGTAGTAGGAAGTACACAAATGATTGTCTCGATTTTGCCAAAAGGGAAATTGAAGGTGAGAGAATGTAAGGGAGTTGTCCATGATCACACAATTACTTAGTGCCAGAGCTAGGATTTAGTCCCTTACCTCTTGTTTCCAGGTTCTGCTTATTGCTGCTTTATTATGGTACATAGACTGAGCAGAAAGGCTTTTCAGGCCAAGGCATGGGCAATCCCAATCGTGAGATAAAGGATGCCTCAGCGAGGGGCATCTTACAAATGTCCTTCCAGAGGAGGAACTGTTCCCAAGCCTGAGATTACAATAATCAATGAGAACCTGCTGTAGTTAGTTGGAAAAATATAAGAGCATGGTGGCTGCAGGTAGGGGTCTGACATTTTATCATTTGTAAAGCATCCAACACTCTGTTAAATGAGGATAGAGGGCTGGCCTCAAAGCATGGGCTCTTCACCTTTTTTATATCATGCCCCTCCGGGCAGTTTGGTGAAGCTTATGGTCTGCTTCTCAGAACCTTTTTAATGCGTAAAATAAAATAAATAACATTTCAAGGGAAATTGTTATGTTAAAATGTAGTTACCAAAATATCAAAAAGATAAGTTCACATATCCCAGATTAAGAACCCTGTCTCAGGGTTGGGGGTGGGCTGGGGATGGTCTGGACCCTGGTCTTATCTCTGAGGTATACTAGTCACATGATCTTGAATCAACTGCTGAACCTCTCAGTGTCCCAGGTCAGTCTGCTAAGACTATAAATGAAAGGATGGTTGATCTGCCTTGGTGGAGGGAGTTTCCATTGGGAATTCCCTGTGTGTGATTTCTGATGAAATCAAAACTTTGGACCAAAAAAGGAAAATACTTAGGGTTTCAGGTAATAGAATTTAAGGAGCAGTTAAAGGAATGGAGAATATTTAGCTGGGAGAGAAGAAGGCTTAGGCAGAAGATGCTGCCTAAAGTTAGGGGGTGGGGAGCATGATAACTGTCTGATATGAAAGAGGAATGTAACTTATACTGCTTGCTCCTAAGGGGATGCAGAGAGGCATATTTTGGCTAAGTATGAAGAGAAAACTTTGAATAAGTAGATTCAAATAGGGGTGAGCAATTTTGGAGTAGGAGTGGATGGGTAAGTTCCTTTCCTCTGGAAGCATTGATATAATATTTCCACCAACTATGTTAAGACAATTTTTAAAACTTTTCCTGAGAAACAGGGGGAGGAGCCAAGGTGGTGGAGTAGAAAGATTCACATACGATAGCTCTGAACCCACAGCCCATAAAATACCTGTAAAGAAGAATTCCCAACAAATTCTGGAGCCGTGGAAGCCACACAACAATGGAGTGGAGGAGATTTCTGTTCCAGAGAGCCCTGAAAAACTGACACCAAAAGTCTGTCATGCACTGGATCCAGAGCAGGGCCCAGCCCTGCCTTGGCCGCCCAGCGCCTAGAGGAGCATATCTGAGCAGGCTTCAGGAATGGAATCTCCAGCAGCCACACAGGTCCCTCCACCCACAGGCACAAAGGTCAATGAGAGAGCCTTTTAAGCTGGCCAAGAGGGGAGCAGGCCGTCTCCATAACTCAGGCCCCCTCAGGAGACAGCAGCAAAGGGAAAAGCTGACAGGGGCTCCCAAAGCAGGCAGGAGCTTGGATCCATTGTTGAAGGTCTCCACATAAACCCCCTGAGGGAACTGAGTCCTGTATAGTGGCCCTGCCCCCACTTGAGCAGCTGAACTTAATCTCACACTGAATAGCAGCCCTATCCCCACTGAAAGCCCTGAGGCTGGGAAGCAGCATTTGAATCTCAGACCCCAAGCATTCTGGGCAGATCTGGAGGTGGGTGTGGAAAGGAATCTTAGAAGTCAAGTAACTGACTGGGAAAATGCCCATAAAAGGGAAAAAAAAATAAGACCATAGAAGGTTACTTTCTTACTGAACAGATATCTCCTCCCTTCCTTTCTGATGAGGAAGAACAATGCTTACCATCAGGTAAAGACATAGAAGTCAAGGCTTCTGTATCCCAAACATCCAAAATAAATATTCAAAAGGCTCAGGCCATGGAAGAGCTCAAAAAGGATTTTGAAAATCAAGTTAGACAGGTGGAGGAAAAACTGGGAAGAGAAATGAGAGAGATGCAAGAAAAGCATGAAAAGCAGGTCAACACCTTGCTAAAGGAGACCCCAAAAATGCTGAAGAAAATAACACCTTGAAAAATAAGCTAACTCAATTGGCAAAAGAGGTTCAAAAAGCCAATGAGGAGAAGAATGATTTAAAAAGCAGAATAAG
>JAQQSK010011067.1:0-12426 GCA_028658325.1 Potorous gilbertii | reverse complement strand
TTCGATCCCTTAATGTTGAAGCTGGTAGATCTTGTGTTATCCTGATTGTATTTCCACAATACTGGAATTGTTTCTTTCTAGCTGCTTGCAATATTTTCTCCTTGACCTAGGAACTCTGGAATTTGGCCACAATGTTCCTAGGAGTTTCTCTTTTTGGATCTCTTTCAGGTGGTGATTGGTGGTTTCTTTCAATATTTATTTTGCCCTCTGGTTCTAGAATATCAGGGCAGTTTTCCTTGATAATTTCATGAAAAATGATGTCTAGGCTCTTTTTTTGATCTTGGCTTTCAGGTAGTCCCATAATTTTTAAATTGTCTCTCCTGGATCTATATTCCAGGTCAGTTGTTTTTCCAATGAGATATTTTACATTATCTTCCATTTTTTCACTCTTTTGGTTTTGTTTATGATTTCTTGGTTTCTTATAAAGTCATTAGCCTCCATCTGTTCCATTCTAATTCTGAAAGAACTATTTTCTATAGTGAGCTTTTGAACCTCCTTTTCCATTTGGCTAATTCTGCTTTTGAAAGCTTTTTTCTCCTCATTGGCTTTTTGAACCTCTTTTGCCAATTGAGTTAGCCTATTTATCAAGGTGTTATTTTCTTCAGCATTTTTTTGGGTCTTCTTTAGCAAGGTGTTGACCCATTTTTCATGCTTTTCTTGCATCTCTCTTATTTCTCTTCCCATTTTTTCCTCCACCTCTCTCACTTGATTTTCAAAATCCTTTTTGAGCTCTTCCATGGCCTGAGCCCATTGAATATTTATTTGGATGTTTGGAATACAGAAGCCTTGACTTCTATGTCTTTCTCTGATGATAAGCATTGTTCTTCCTCATCAGAAATGATGGGAGGAGATATCTGTTCACCAAGAAAGAAGCCTTTTATGGTCTTATTTTTTCCCCCTTTTCTGGGCATTTTCCCAGCTAGTTACTTGACTTCTGAGATTCCTCTCCACCCCCACCTTGCCTCCAGATCTGCCCAGCTAGTGCCTGGGGTCTGAGATTCAAATGCTGCTCCCCAGGCTCAGGGGTCTCAGCAGGGGTGGGCCTGCTATTCAGTGTGAGATTAAATTCAGTTGCTCTGGTGGGGGCAGGGCTGCCACACAGGGCTCAGTTCCCTTAGGGGGTTTATGGATCTGAGATCCTGCCTGCTTTGGGAGCCTCTGTCTGCTGCTGCCTCCTCTGCTGCCTCCCCAGGGGGCCTGAGCTATGGAGACACCCCGCTCCCCTCTCAGCCAGCCAAAGACTCTCTCACTGACCTTTGCCGCCTGTGGGTGGAGGGACCTGCATGGCTGCTGGAGATTGCATCCCCGAAGCCTGATTGGATCTGTTCCTCTTGGTGCCATGCAGCCAAGGCAGGCCTAGACTCTGCTCCTGGTCTGGTGTGCGACAGACCTTTGGTGTCGGTTTTTCAGGGCTCTCTGGAACAGAAATCTCCTCCACTTCGTTGTGTGGCCTCTGCTGCTCCAGAATTTGTTGGGAGTTCTTCTTTACAGGTATTTCATGGGCTGTGGGTTAGGACCTAGCATACGTGAATCTTCATACTCTGCCATCTTGGCTCTTCCCCTTTGAATGAAAATTCAAATAGAGAAAAAGATGGATCCACTCAAAGCTATGAAAGATAGAAGGAATTCTGAGGGATGACTGGAAAGCAAGGGGAAGACAGAAGACTTTTCAGGTTTTATTATTACATGAAATGAGAACATCTCAAAATGTTGGAGATCAACTTAGGAAGTCTCACAACTGTTTCGTCTAGGTATAACATAAAACCATGTTATCGAGATCAATTGTATCTACATTGCAGCAAGGCAGGCTCTGAATTCCTCTTTAATGTTTGCCTTATCTCACTCCCCATAGAAAGTTTTTCCAGACTGTCCTCTCCCTCATCAAGTTCCTCACCCATTCTTCTTTATCCTCTTGCTTGGTCAAGGGACCTTGGAATTATTGTCTAAGAGGGACTTAAAGAGAAGTAAAAAGGGCACCAAAACAATCTACAATGAGCTAAATCACTGGATTGGAGCAAGTGGGTTTGGACACCAGAGCTGGAGGAAACTGAATTGTGAAGGTATGGAGGGATGAATACACTAGGTACCTGAAGGAGGAGGCATATATAGAGGCCCTAGGGAAAACCCTTTTTTTTTTACCACATTCATGCTAAACACATACACACACACACACACACACACACACACACATACAGAGAGAAACCAGCAATAATATAGTTACTTTCACATCCACAAATATGCAAGAATAATTTACACGCAAATGAAGGCCATCTTTAAGGAGGATATTGATAGGGAAGGGGTAGATTTTCAGAAGAAATATTCAAGAATGGAATCTTCACACTTAAAGATTTTGCCACCTTTTCATCTAAGTGAAGGATGTGAAAAACATAAGATCCCATTAAACTTATTTTGCCAGTTATGGACAAAACAAAGCATTTGATCAGGTAGACCAAAATGCCAACATACAGGCTATTTTTTTTTTACAAGAAGGTTCCCCTCAACCATGCATCAAAATCATCCCAGATCCCTTGAAAGATGTAACACAAACAACTCTATTTAGTTGTCTCCCCTTCTGTCCTCTCACAATCTGGTTAATATACTGATTAACTGATTCCCTAGTCCAAACTCTTAATTTTACATATAAGGAAACTAAGGTCCAGAGAGGAGTAGTGACATGTCATGCAGGTAGTAGGTAGCAGAGGAAAGATTTGAACCAATGTCTCCTAAGAGTCAGTTGATCTTTCAATGATACCACACTGCTTTTCATGGAACTTAGATATTTTTCTTTTAAACCATCCCCCTACATTTCCCTATGTATTGACAGCATGACACAGCACTGGACCTAGAATCAAGAAGATCTGGTTTCTCCTCCTTCCTGTAACATTTGTTTCTATATCCCACCTGGACAAAATCACGAGTTCCTCCACTTTCAGGGCAGATTTCCTTGTAGTCCACTGTAGCAAATGCTTTCTAAAACAAGAAAGGCTAGCCCTCACTTCCAAAGGACTCTGCATTCTATGTGGAAGCTGAATACAGGCAAAAGGGCACATTATTCTCCAAAAAGAAAATTTGTATTGGGGAAAATACAGTTCCAACACAGGCACTGGGGGCAGCTAATCACCTAAAGGAGAATGTTCCAGAAGAACATGTAGTAGAAAAGAAACAGGCTTTGGGAGTACAGCAGAGTCATTTGTCAAGACAACAAGGAAGAAAAGGTTTAAAATTTTGACTCTGTGGTGCTTAGGAGCTCATTAAAGGTAACAAGCAATAGTATCCCAGTACTCTCTTTGTGAATCCCAGCTCTGTGAGGATTATCAAACATTCAAGGCTATTCATTCTCTATAGGAACTTACTGGTGTATCAAAATGAGATTAAATTATTCCTGCCTTTAGTCTATTGTACATGAGTTTGATGGCTTGGACAAAGGAGATGAGCACATACATTATGTGAATTTGATGTGCTGCTAACATCCAACATTTACTTGTTCAATAAACAACCTAAAGGATTGGACAAGCCCATGTCCACAACTGAATGGAGAACTGTCAGTACTTTGTAGATATTTTCATACCCATATGCTGAGTCCAACATTGCTCATTCAATGTTATTTCAGTTTTGCCCTAGAACAGTCATGCTACCATATACTGACATCAAAACCTAGCCTTCCTATAGAAACAAAGTTGACTCACTTGAAGAGGACCCTTTGACAATATGGGATGTGGGTTCTCCTCCCACCAAAGCTTGATGCTCATCAGAATGGACAGATTGCCATAGGAAAGGGGAGAACATGTTGCAAAAATGAAGACATTATCAGTCTCTAGAGCCTTTGTCCTTCTCTGACATGTCTACTATATATAAATGTGCGTTTCTTTTGTATTCCCAGGGATCTCAAAATGTGATTCCTTTCCTGAAGGTGCATCAGCTGGGGAGTATGGAGTAGTGGCTGGAGAAGGACCAGGAATTCCAACCCAACAGAATCATGAACTTCAAGCCGTCCCATCTCCCATGGGTGTCATCATTAATTTTTAGTCTATGTGTCCCAGAGATATTTACAACAGCAATTTGTGGTGTGGTGGCAAAGAAATGAAAAATGAGGGGATGTCCTCATCAGTGGGGGAATTGGGAGATGACTGAACAAGTTATGGTATATGATTACAATGGAATACTATTGGGCTATAAGAAATGACAAGCAGGATACTTTCAGAAAGAAACCCAGAAAGATTTACATGAACTGATGGAGAGTGAGGTGAGCAGAAAAGAAGAATATTGTACACAATAAGAGCATTAGTGAATGATGATTAACCGTGAATGGCGTGATTATCCTCAACAGCACCATGATCCAAGACAAATCTAAAGGACTCAGGATGAGAAATAACATTTACCTCTACAGAAAGTCTGGGGGAAGATTAAAGCACACCATTTTTCACTTTATTTTTCCATGTTTATTTTGTGGGGAGGGGCTGGTTTTTATTCCCAATGACCAATATGAAAATATGCTTTGAATGACTGTATATGTATAATCTATACCAAATTGCTTGTCATATCAGTGGGGACAATGAGGGAGAGAGAGAATTTGGAAGTCAATTAAAAATATTAAAAGTAGATTTTGCATGTAATTGGAAAAATAAAATATTATTCTCAACGATGTTGAGGCCACAGGTATCCCTCTTACATCCAGGGGTCCTTCCCTTGGTCAGTTGACATTGTGACATGTCAGACTGGATTTGAATTCAGGCCTTCCTGATTCCGGGACCAGTGGCTTATCTACTGTCCTCTGGTCAACACCACTTCTTCCACCCTTCCTCATTCAGTGCAGCTTAGATCTTGTAAGTAGACAAATTATGCAATTTTCAATGAGAGACACCTGTGTAGTTTGCCCCATAATTGATATGTTATCTCCAAACTTAGGCAGAAAAGCATTGTCCTGTGATCCATCATTCTCCCTTTTTCACCTCTCTCTCTCTCTCTCTCTCTCTCTCTCTCTCTCAAATTTCCATTACACTATCTCATTGGCAAATTGCTGAATAAAAGATTAGCCCAAATGAGAGGGAGTGTGCCTTGTTTATTTTTAATGAACTGTCCCCTATAAATATTTAATTTAGTCCTAATAAAGCCTTCTCTCCCACCCTAGAATTACATGGCAATCCAGAATCAGTGCCTGCGTAAAGGTGATTTCAATTTATCCAATCCTTCTAATTGGTCTATTCATCAAAGCTCCAGGAGCAGACAGTGAATAGCTAACTGTTTTTATTCATTTATTGCCTTAATAAAAAACACTCAGGCAGCTCACTGGCTTTTTGAAAGGTAACTAGACCATGATAATTAGATCCCAATAAATTACCCAGTGACACTGAGGCATTGAAGACACCAGCCTCTTCACTTAGTATCGAATTTGAGAGCATTCTCTTCCAGCGAAGCCATAGCAGCTAGTCAATGGCATGCCCTTCCAAATGTCTCCAGCACCACCACCCTACTCCTGAAACATCTTTGGGAAATACAGACTATGTTCTTGGTAAGAGAGGCTGACTCCTTTCTGGGTATCATGACAAACGATCAGACAGTGACCTATCAGTCTGGAGGAAAGGCATCAAGGGATATAAAGAGGGGTAAACATGGAGTTGAAGGTGCTAACCTCAAATTCCAGCTCTGCAAACTACATGACTTAGGTGACCATAGGCAAGTCTATTTCCTGTTTGGGCTTCACTGTCTTCCTCCATAAAATGAGATAAGTTGGATAAGGTGAGCTCTAAGGTTTCTTCCAGCTTGAGGGTCATAGGCTAAGGATGCTAACACTCTCATATCAACTCCTTCCTTTCTTATATCCTAATTTTAATCATGGGAATAAAGGATGTTTGTCAATGTCCGAGTTAATCATTAGCTCCAAGCTATTCTAAATAGCTGGATGTGTAGAGGGGCCAGGTAGGAACTTCTTTCAGAGGGTCTAGTCACAAAAAGTCTTAAAGGGATCTAGAAAGGTACTCATTCACCACAGAGCAGACTCCTTGACTTCCTAGGAACAGCACCATTTTCATCATCTGGAAAGAGTATGATCCGTTATTGTATCTCCACCTACAGACCTCTGAACAGCTGAATTCACTAGTCAAATATCAAGTAAAAAAATCAGTTGTTAGAGGAACATGATCAAAAGGATTTTTGGATTTTGTAGGCTTGGAGAAATCATTCAATTAATCCATTAACCAATCAATAATCAAGTGTTTATATTAAGTGGTTACTATGTGTCCAGCACTGAGCTTGGTCCTGGGAATACGATGACAGAAAAGATAAACCAGCTGAACCAAGAACTGATGTCTTAGTTGTAAAGTAGCATGGTTCAAGACTTGTCTTTTTTTTCGTCTTCAGTGAAGCATATTTTTTTCCTTTGAACAAGCAGCAGTAGCAGCAACAATTTACCACCTTTTGACTCTGATTTTTCCTCACTTCTTGAGGATTTTTCTACAGCACTAAGATTGTCGTAGGAGTGTGGACCCTTGCAGCAGATTGATGAGGGAGCAGCCCTAGTTTCATGAAAGCCCCAAAGGACAGACTTTAAAATATTTATGTGAATACATTTTGAATGGTGTTCTGCTGAAGGATGGGGTGGGTTCCTCCTTCTAAGAGATCTTTAAGCAGAGGCTAGAGGACCATTCTCAGGGTATAACACAGTGGGGGTTTCTTGATGTTCCTGCCAATCCTCAAATCGTGTGATTCTATAGTCATCCCCCATCCTATTAGCCTATGGTCCATAATTTGGGAACCACTGCATTGTATCCCTTATTTTTATTACTTTCTCAATTACATGTAAAAACAATTTTAACATTTAAAAAAAATTTTTGAGTTTTAAATTCTCAGTCTCTCCCTCTCTCCCTGTCCCTCCCTCTCCTCTCCTCTCCTCTTCTCTCTCTCTCTCTCTCTCTCTCTCTCTCTCTCTCTCTCTCTCTCTCTCTCTCTCTCTCTCCCCCTTCCTTAAGAAACCAATTTGTGAAACATATATCTACGTTAGCCATGTTGCAAAAGAAAATGGACACAAAAAAAAGAAAGTTAAAAAAGTATGCTTTGATCCTCATTCAGATTCCATTGGTTCTTTCTCTGAAGGTAGACAGCATTATTTTCATCATGAGTCCTTCAGAATTATCTTGCATCATTGTATTGCTGAGAATAGCTAAGTCATTCAGAGTTGTTCATCCTTGCAATATTGCTGATACTGTATATAATGTATCCCTGCTTCTGCTCACTTCACTCTATCAGTGTGTGTAAATCTTCCCAGGTTTTTCTGAAAGCCTCCTGCTTTTCATTTCTTATAGCACAAAACTATTTCACTAGTCAGCCATTCCCCAATTGATGGGCATGTCTTCCATTTCCAATTCTTGGCCACCACAAAAAGAGGGAATAATTATCTTTTGTACATATAAGTGTTCTTCCTTTTTCTTTGATCTCTTTGGAATATAGCCCTAGTCGTTCCATTGCTGGGTCACAGTTTTATAGCCCTTTAGGCATGGTTACAATTTACTCACTAGAATAGTTGAATCAGTTCACAATTTCACTAACAGCAGTACACTGCATCCTTCCTACATTGTCCACCTGGTAAAAGAGAGCAGCTTGGGTAGGGGAGGGTTATTTCTTCTTTCCAGGGCTGTGCCAGGGTCTTGAAGAAAAGACGGCAAAGCAAAGATGGCTGGTAGATTTTGACAAAGCTTCTGAGCTTTTACTTCCTCTCTCTTACTCCCTTTCCTTTGCTCCCCTCTCCTCTTCCTCCTTCTCCCTCCCCTTTCTATTCCTTTCACTGCTAGTTTGTAGCCAAACTCTGTGGGCATCCCCCTTGTGAGCGCAATCCTTCAAACACAGTAGAACCTTAATAAATGAATATGGAGTTGAATTGAGGTCTGAGCAAGGCCAATATTCAGGCGAAACTCAGCAGCCAGCTAGAGCTCTGATAGGAATCACAATTGCATGCTCTGTGTGTCCTGGAAGCTGTGTCTGTGCTATACAGATGTAAAGACAAAAGCCTCTCTGGTCCAACACCTTAACTTTACAGGAAAAACAACCAAAGCCCAGAGCAGGTGAATGACTTGTCAAGTATCACACAGAGGACAAGAAGGTAAGGCTTTTTTCACATCTCATTTCTCTCACTACCCTTTGCAAACTTCCAATGGTATAAACTAGTTTAGAAACCAGGTAAAGTGGTCAGTATTCATTCTCTGCAGATTCTAGAAAACTGTGCAGACTTTGGTCCTGGATGCCATCTGACTTAGTCATTTGTGACCAGAAATTCTTTCATTTCTTAATCAGTCATTTGATTTCTAAGGACATTTTCTAGTTCTTCTGCCTTTTGTATGAGGCAGGAGTACACTAGATGTGAGCTCCAATTCACTAAACATTGATTAAGCAATTGCTGTATGTCAGGCACTGTGTTAGGACCTGCAAATAGAAAATTAAAATAAATAACCTGCTCTCACGGACCTTACATTTTACCAAAGGAAGTGATATGTAGTTAGTTATACAAGGTAAAATTAAAGTAAAATATAAATTGAATCTGAATATAATAGAATAAATCCTAATAACTTTCTTGGTCTTATAGAAGAAAGAAATTTGTGAAATTCTCACTGTATGAGATAGTGTATCAAACACCAGTGAATATTTGGGAACTATCCCCACAGGGATTATCCTTTGCTTTTTTTCAATTGCGCATTTTATTTAGTCAGAAAAATCTCCAAATCTCAAATGTGCTGCCATTGTTTTCTCTTCTCCTTTTGAGTAGTGGGAAGTAGTGACCACTCTTTCCAGGGCAGTTGCACTAATCAACCTAATGGTTTCCCTTGTATAAATGTAGACCAGGGGTTCTTGACAAACAGTGAAAAATGATCATGCCCAGTAAGAGTGGGGCTTGATAGCCCCTAAGGTCCCTATACTCCTATAATAATGACAATCCAGACTACATGGAGATGGGCTCCAAGGAGCATGAGAATCAGAGCTGGAAGAGACCTATATCACCCAATTCTAACAATATAACTAGCATGGGGCGAGAAGCTCTTTGGCCCAGGGCACTGATATATAAGGGAGCATGCCTTCTCTCCCAGCAGTTTCATCCTATAGATACACCCTCTAACTTGAATCTTGCACCAGATCTTCTCCATGAAGATGACAGAAACTTTTCACAAACTTGGTTTCCCTCCTTTATGCCCCTCTTCATATGAGCCAACAAGTTTATCACTGTGGGTCTAGCTTTCCAGGAGTCTTAAATAATCATAGGCTAATCTAATTGCAGCTCGAAAAGACTCCCTCATTATTTTGCAGCTGAAGAAACAGAAGCCCACTAAAATTAATGGCTTATTGATGGTCACTCACACTGGACCATCAGAGACCATGCCTAGGAGGGGCTAAGCTGAACAGTAATGTCTCAAGCAAGTTTCATCAAGGTAGATTGAGGTACAGACCCTGAGCAAGATCAGCATAACAGTAACATAACTGTTAACAAAGTGGGTCACACTGGCAACCTCAGCAAAGCCAGTGACACCCCCACCCAAATAAAGGACCCTCTTTATTAACATAGAGGAAGGAAAGAGATCTTGGTGGGTGTGGACAAAAGGTAGTAGGTTGTAGACTTGAGACAGAAACAATAAAACTGGTTATACTGAGAAAGAAAGCAGCCAGTTGGCAACTCAGCAGATAGAGCACTGGACCTGGAGTCAAGGAGACCCTGGTTCAACTCTGGCCTCAGACACTTACTAGCCATGTGACCCTGCATAAGTCACCTAATCTTTGTTTGCTTTAAACCACTGGAGAAGGAAATGCCAAACCATTTCAGTATCTTTGCCAAGAAAACACCATGACCAGTGTGGTCCATGGGGTCATACATAAAGAACTGGAAACAGCATACTGAGAAAGGTGGGTGGGTATTCAGGTGAGACTAATCATGCCCTTCTCTAACAATTAAAGGATGTTGATTGCTTTGTGAGATCCATCTGTATCTTGGAGTTTTTGTCAGAATATTACAACTAACAAACTTGCTATTTCCTCAGAAGAGTTAAAAAAAAAAAAAACCCTTAGCTATGTAAGTACAGGAAAGGACACATGCCATATCTTTTGGGAATGGTATGTTTGTGGAGCTAAACAAACTTATATCCATGAAATATCCTAGGGGATACCAGGACGAGAGAAAGTAACCTTCCTTTTATGCTAATTTTGAGTTAACTCAACTGGATTCCTGAGCTCAACTCAAGCCAGGTGGACAGAGACCCATAAGATTAGTATAGCATAAAATCAGTTGCAGTGTAGAATCAATGCAGTAGAAATCAATACAGAGGAAGCTTGAGGTAATATTAATTTTGATATTTTCAGTAATCAAATGAACTCTACCTTTACTCCTAAAAAGGGTGTGTCAAAGGATTGAATACTGTTCCTTTCATCATTTTGTGATGTTAAGACCCAATGGAAAGTTTTTATCACCCTAGTCTGACCTCTATGGCATACTTTTAGGGGAATGAGAACAAGACATGCAAAAGATGGGCTGGCATAAATAAGTTATGGCTGACTTGGGAGATGGAATTCCTATTCACAATTACAGGATACGTAATCCTTTGGGCTATTGAAGTGTAGAGATCTATTGGGCCTCCACCCTCTGCTGAACAAGGTGAGCCCTTTGGCTACTTGGAGGATAGACCTCAATTCTGAAGCCTCTCTTTGGGACTTCCCCCCAGGTAAGCGTGTAATCTGGCAAGTGAATCGTGGCAAATCTTTCCAATAGAAGTGTCCCTCTATTCATTTGGCATTTTTTACTGTGGAAATGGTTGACATTTTTAGGAAGACCTCCATCCAGTCAAAGATTGACAACAGACTTGTTAAACAGATGTAAAATTGAGATTTTCTTCTGATTCTTCATTTCCAATCTCCAAAGAAATCTTCACTACAAAATATCTAATGACCTGATCTCCACTCATTCCTGAAAGACTTCCAGTTCATTTTATTTTGGGATAGCTCAAATTGTAGGGAATTGTTTTTCTTTTATGACATTGAGCTTAAATAAATCAAAAAGCCCTAACTTATTATGTTCTATATGCCAAACATTACACTAAGTAGTAAAGATATAATGAATGAACAATCTTTTTCTCAAAGAGAGACAAGATCTACATATGCGAGGAAAGATAGAGAGAGAGGCATACAAATATATTTATGTGTATATATGTATATATAATATATATTCACAACTAAAAGAGCTAACATTTACATAATGCATTGAAGGTTTGTAAATTACACATACATTGTCAAATAAATACAAGATAACTTGAGGGCATGAGATGTTGGAGGGACCAGGAAAGACTTCCTTCAGAACATGGTGCTTCAGAATGTTTTGTGTAAAGAGAGGAAGAAGGAGAGGAGCAGAGATAAGCACAGTGACTTCTAGACTTGGGGGATGGCCAGTGCAAAGCCATACAGGTGGCCCATGGGGGGTATTTTGTGAGAAACAGAGAGGAGCCTTTGCCTACATTATAATAAAGGAAGGGGAATAACAGAATGTAGGTGAAAAGGCAGGTTGTGAAGAATATTAAAAATCTAATGGAGAAACACATATTTTATCCTACAGATAACAGGGAGTCATGGGAGTTGACCAAATTGGAGGTGATATAATCAGATCTGTCCCTAGAGAAAATGACTTTTGTTGGCTACATGGATGATGTTAGAATGAATTAGGAGGCAATAAGGAAGAAATGAAGAGTGGAGGAAGAAGAGAAGGAAGGAGAGAGAGAGGAGGAAGAGGAATGTGGGGCTCCCTCTATCAAGTTATTCATTATGAACAAATCTTAATTCACAGCCTTGAAAATAATTCTGTTTCCCATTTGTCAGCAAGACAAGACCCAGGCTTAAACTTTCTCAGTAAATCATATGTGTGCTATTCAAAGAGACTGTGGACAGGAGACGTTGATGGAACTGAGCTGATGAATGGGAGTCCATCTTCCATCATTCTCTGCAGGCATTGCTTGTAGTAATAACTCTGCTGCCCACGGAACCATTGACTATAGAATACAAGGAGCAGTGGTGCTTAGAAGGGATACATTCATCAGGCTTGGCAGGCACCAGGGGAAGCCTAGGGTTCCCAGATATATGATGCTGTTCTCCACAAGCAGCTTGAACACTAATGACTCAGTAACTTGTGAAATGGAACATGGCTTCAGCTCGCTTCAAGGTCTTCCTCCAAACTACTGATCTCAAACCTCTGCCTGCTGGGATAGGTTACACATATCATCCTGCACTGAGGGGCATTGTCCAGCCCAAAAGGAAGATGCCAAGGGGGATCTTTCAAAAGACAAGAGAAAAGCCGAAATCTCTTGGACAGCTCCTAAAATCAGGGCTTCATTGACAGCATAATACAGATTCCATACAAGAGGAAGGAGAGAAAAAACAGGATTCCTTGGATGTCCTATCAGCTTTACAAAT
>JAQQSK010011066.1:0-12426 GCA_028658325.1 Potorous gilbertii | reverse complement strand
TGGGGACAGGGCCGCCTCTCAGGCTCAGTTCCCTCAGGGGGTTTATACAGAGATCCTTTGTAGTGGAGCTGGCGTGGAGCTCCTGCCCACTCTGGGAGTCTCTGGCCGAGCTGCCTCAGCCTCTGCCGCAGCGGCCGCTTCCCAGGGGGTCCGAGTCCCGGAGATCCCCCGCTCCCCTCTCAGCCCGTCTCTCTCATTGACCTGTGTGTCTGTGGGTGGAGGGACCTTCTTGGCCGCCCGGAGATTCAGGTCCCTGCCGCCTGCTGGGCTCTGCTCGCTCCTCTCAGTGCCGCGTGGCCGGACCGGGGGAGGGGAGCGCTCGGCAGGACAGGACTCCGCTCTCCTCTGGGGTACCCTTGCGGTCGGTTTTTCAGGGCTCTCTGCAACGGAAATCTCCTTCACTGTGTTGCTGCGTCGGCTTCCACTGTTCCAGACTTTGTCAGGAGTTCTTTTTACAGGGAATCTATGGGCTGTGGGTTCGGACCTAGCATAGGTGAGTCTTTCTACTCCGCCATCTTGGCTCCGCCCCAAACACTCTATTCTAAAAAGAAGTGCAATGATGATCAGTATTCATACAGTGTTTGCGAAGAGCTTTACATTTTATCCTTACAACAACCCCAGGAAATAGATGTTATTAATAGCCCATTTTACAGATGAGGAAATCAAGCTGGAGTAACTTGCACTGGGTCATATAACTAGTAAGTATCTGAGGTTGGATCTCAATTCAGATCTTCCTGACTCCAAGTTCAGCTCCCTATCCATTATGCCACCTAGAAACCTCCAGGTTCCAGACAACCAAGTTCTCTATCTATACCCTGAATTCAACATCCCATGCATTTTCACAGGCTATCCGCCATGTCTGGAGCATAGTCCTTCTAACCTACACTTCGTAAATACTTACCTTCCTTTAAGGCTGAGCTTAATTGCCACCTGCCACGGAAATCCTTTCTGGATTCCCATTCACAAACCCAGTCTCCTCAGGTGTTAATGCTCTTTCCCTCCTCAAATTACCTTTTACTTATCTACCTACATATATACTCCCACACTTACCAGTCAGTCAAATAGAAAGTAAGGTCCTTGGAAGGAAAAAATGTTTACTTTCTTTCTGTCATCTGTGTGTTTCCATCACTTACATATAATGTGCACTTAATAAATGTTCTTTTAATTTCACTAAGTGACTTTTGCTTTTATGTATCCCATTTCTTCCAAAGAACATAATGTTTAACAAGTATATCTTGTATATTTCCTGAGACAATACTAATTTCAAGGGGGGAAAAAGCATCACTTTTCATGAATCTCTACCAAAAGATGATCCTGTGGCTGACCATATATTCCAGCTTTGGGTAGCAAAGAAATATGGTCATGGAATATGTGTGACTTTTGTGCAACTCAAGAATACTTTCCAACTACCTTTAAAAAAAAAAACAAGCTACCAAATTTAGAAGTATGCATTCCAAATATCTTTTTCTAACTTAACTTTATTTTATCCATCAATTTTTATTCAAGATCAGTGCTTCCCTTCTCCTCATTCTCTCTTCTTGTGATCTGAGGCTCAGGTGGAAGTAGACAACTTCTAATTTAGGCCACACTTCAAAGTCACTAAAATGTGGTTTCATTTATAAAGCTGTAAAACACACAATCACTGCGACACTCCCGTATACTGCTAGAACCAGATTAAAATGTAATTGGGAAATAGTTTGCAAAATAAATTTAAAAGTAAAATTTACATAATGTTAATATGTTGTTTCCTAAATTGATATGAGATTGCAGGAATCCTTAAGTATTTATTAAATATAAATTATTTAATTAAATATTACGTATCAAATATTTAATAAAATTTTAAATTTAATTAATTATTAATTAATTTAATGTTATTAAAAATCATTAAATTATTTAATTAAATATTAATGCTAATTAAATAATTAATGATGGTTTTATTATTTAATAATCAGTTATGGTTAACATTCATAGTAAATAAGCATTAACATTTATTAAATAGATATTAAATAAATAATAATAGATAATAAATATTACTAAATAAATAAATGTTTATTGAATCCCTAATAAATAATATTAATTAATTAAATTAAATCCTTAATAAATAAATAGATAATAAGTTAAAGCCTTAATAAATGAATTTGATTGACCTTACTGATTTAATGGAAAGAGAATGAAAGTCAGCACAAGGCAGTCCAAGCCTCAGGTTCAAAGTTAGAAGACCTCATATTTCGAATTGTTTAGTGGTAAAGGTCTTAGAGAAAGGAGATTATTCACCTTAAAGAGAAATTTAGCATTAAGCATCCTAGATATGAATGTAAAGCAATATTATTATGCTATAAGAAATGATGAGCAGGCAGATGTCAGAAAAACCTGGAAAGACTTACATGAACCAATGCGGAAGCAGAACATTGTACACAGTGAAAGCAACACTGTGGGTTAAATAACTTTGATGGACTTAACTCTTCACAGCAGCAGAATGATCCAAGACAATCCCAAAAGACTCGATAGAAAATTCTATTCCACAATCAGAGAAAGAACTATGGAGTCTGAATGCAGATAGAAGCATACTATTTTCACCTTTTTTGGGTTTTTCTTTCTCATGGTTTTTCTCTTTTGTTCTCATTCTTCTTTCACAATATGACTAATGTGGAAATATTTTTAACATGATTACACATGTATAATTTATCAGATTGCTTGCTTGTCTTGGGGAAGGGGTAGAGGCTGGAGGAAGAAACATTTGGAACTCGAAATCTTATAAAAAATGAATGTTGAAAAGTATCTTTATATGTAATTGGAAAAATAAAATACTGTTTTGAAAAATGGTCATACCTTTGATCTTGCCATCACACACACACACACACACACACACACACACACACACACACCCCACCCTGTAGTTCAGCTCCCTCCTTTTACAAATGAGAAAACTTGGGCCCAGAAAGGTTAAGTCATTTGTTCAATGTTATATTGGCTACAATAAGAAACAGATTTAGATCTAGAAGGAACCTTAGAAGTCATCAAGTTAAAATCTCTTACTTTTTTATAGGAAGAAACTAAGGTCCAGAAATGTTAAGTTTCTCATCCAGCCTCACTTTTAAGAGTTTGAGGCAAGATTTGAACTCAGGTATTCCCAATTCCTCATCCAGTGGCCTAGGTTGCAGGCCACACTACATCTCAGATCAGCCTCCACATTTTATAGATGAAAAGCTGAGGCCCATTCCACTGTTGAAGAGGTAATAAATGGTTAAACCAGTGTTCAAACTTAGGAATCTGCAATCCAAGTTCCTTGTGCCCTCTACTATGCTCTGCTATCTTATAGAACCAGGTATATCACTCAGCCTAGAAAAACCCTCCTGCATTTACTAAATTAGCAAACACCTAAAAGAGTTGCAACCAGATTCCCCAGCACCACTACGAACAATTACTTTCTGTGTCCATTGCCATGATGAGAATGAAATAAACTAAGACAGTGCTAAAATTGACTCTTGGAATATAAGGAGCTAGGAACATTGGGGGTTTTGTGATTCAATAGCTAATAGGGCTGTTGAGGGAAGACTAGAACCTCTGGGATGAGGGCTTGCCATGCTCTTTTCAGGGATGCTAAGCCACCTTTGGTATTCAACTTTCATCCAACTCTCCCCTGTGATTCCAATAAGCTGTAGCATGTACTGCAGCCGCACTTGGGTAAAACTGTCTCAGCAGAGTGTCTGAACCACACTGAAGGTGATCAACAGGCCTCAAACCTGTCTGTAAGTTAGAGAGATGTTTACCTCAAGTATGTGAAGACTTTTCCCATAGAAAGGGTAGATGAGAGCAATTTGTTCCAATGGTCAGGATGTGGAGTGCTGAGAGCTTGGTCAATTCACTTATTCATTTTTCTCATTTTAATTTCAAAATCTCTACCTTGTTTATTTACCAAAGAGAAAGCAAACTTTGAGGACAAGGACTGTTTCATTTTTGCCTTTGTGGTGCCTACCAGTGTCTAGTACATGGTAGGTGTACATCTCTGCAGTAGAAGCTCTTTGACCATATGATTCCCTTCCCTGGCTAACAAGGATACCATGACCCCAGGCAATCCCTAGGAGGTGTGAAGAGAGGGTTAATCTGCATTGTGAGTGATTGGAACTGTGGAGATTGTGAATAGTTTCACCTGTCTGCATTGGGTGAGCTCATCTTTTGCCTAAGGCAAGTGGGGAATTATTAGTCAAGTATGCAAGAGTTCCCTTCTTAGGCTTTTTGCCAATGGATCCTCAGATCATTAACAGCTTAAAGGAGAATCAAGACTTTATCCAAGAATTTCCTAATAGCCCAGCTTTCCTTGCATTCACATCCACCATATGGCAGATCCTGAATGGGACATTGGCTCAGATCCCCTAATAAAGGGATGTCAGATACTTGCCTGCTATGACCCCCCTTTTTGTTGTTGTTGGATACAATCCTGAGCTCAAAAGGCTTATAACTATAAGGCAAGAGCCTCTGAAGGAGCTTCCTTGATCAGAAGAATCCCTCAGTGCAACAGTCAGTATAAATTCTGTCATTTCACTGCTATATAAGAAAAATACATATATGCATATATACAAATATATATATATGTATATATATACACACATATTTGAAAAGGCCTAGTTACCAAGAAGTTATTGCTTCTAGAGCACTAGCTTTGTAGATGTTCTACCACCTCTAGCAGCATGTCAAGCCCTGGAATATTCTCATTCAGAGTGGATTTAATGTGAATTCACAATGGATTCAGTACAGAGTTCTTAGCTCCTATTAACATTGCATGACCATGAAGAATATGCTGACTTTAGCAAAATAGTAGATGACTGTAGAGGCATCCATGACATTGGTATCACCCTCTCTATCTCTTACACTAAGACTTTGTTGAGTATGCCATGGGTACGTTCCCTTGGCTCTGAATAAGGAGTTCTCTCTACCAAGTGCCATAGTTGAAATAGTTCCCTTTTCAGATATATAAATACATCTGACCAATAATAAGACCATACAATAACTTGAATGTATGTCAAGACATACGTATGGTACGTATCTGTGGCTACCACTATATTATAAATGCAATCCTTGCCACCATTTGTTAGTGACATCAATTGATGAAGTTTTTCTCATTATTAAATATACCTCCAGAATATTTTGTAAAGGAGCTCACAATTAAATAAAATCTCCCCATTTTCATGTCTTGGTGACCTTTCATAGTTGATCTACTTTGTTCTTTTAAAAAGAAAAGTTTTATGAGTTTTCTTTCCTCCATGAATCTTATTTTTTCCAGTCTGTTGCCTTGTTTTTAGTTCAATCTGAAAAATATTTACTGAATGCTTACTTTTCATAAAAAGAGAAAATCAAGCAGCAACTTTTTAGCGCTAGAGAAAACATTAAGTTAAAAATAATCTGTAAGTAACTCCCATTAGTATGAATAGTAATTAAACTAAGGTGGTGCTATCCATTTAAATAGATATCCTGTTAAACTAGAATCAGTACCTCCCTTTAACTAGTAAACAGGAAAATAAATTATTTTCAAAAGTTATAGATATGTAGCTATCTAAATGTTAAAAGAATCCCAGTATAGAGAGGAATTAATCCAGGATTAATAATTCTGCATATTATACATGTATTCTGCATAATATTAAGAACAGTGGTCTAGGAGGCAAATCAAAAACAAAAACCAAGTTTTCACTTTGTTTCTGCTACCAACTAGCCTCAGCATTTTTATCTGTAAAATAGTAATAGTGACATTTGTACTAATTACTTCCCTGGGTTGTTGTGAGAAAAGGGTTTTGAAAACCTTAAAGTACTATTGTTATTATTAGAATGGAAAAAAAAAGCTACACAACAAACAAACAAACAAAAAAAGGCCTGCTATCTGATTTGCACTAGGTCCACCCTAATTCTAAAAATATAAGCTTCTTGAGGGCAAACTTACTTTTTTGGTCCCCTTATCTAGAAAGTGCTTTGCACACAGTAGGAAGTTGATAAAAACTTGTTGAATTGAAAAATTTATTATAGCCATACCGTGGAAGGTCTTATATATTAGACTATAAAGATAATTATTTAAGCTATCATAAGAATAATGTATGTATTTGCATGTATATGTGTGTGATCCTTGTTCACGCATTTGAGAGCAGCATTGAGTTCTCACTTTTTAATGCAAAGACACAAAAACAGTAAAAAAACTTGTATTTCCAAGATTTCTCTCCTGCACTTTGCTTCAATTTCTCTAAGTTACGAGAATTTGCCTTTACTGAAACCTCAACTGCAGACCACATCACTCTGAGAAGGCACTGATCAGAGTATGAACTCCAGTACTATTAAACTAAAAGGGAAGGAAATTATTTCTCTTTGAAAACAGTGTACAGAACCTATGGGAGAAAAATGTTCATTACAGAGGTTTTTTCCAATAAGAAAAATCACAAAAGGCATTCTTAATACCCGGTCCTTCCAGTAAGCCAGAAGGCAATGTGATAAAATATGTTTAAGGGTTTTTTTGCTCAAAGTTGTATATCTGCCAATGAACACATGGCTTCCTTTGGTTTGGACTACTGGAAAAAAGTCATGTTGCTTAAGTGGCTGAGTCATAGATCTACACGGTAGAAAATGTACTACAAGGCAAAAAAAAAAAAATCAGGCAAATTCTCCCATCTTTCCTCAGCTACCAGTAAACCCAACTTTATCTGATAAAATTCAGTTAATATTACTAAATTATTTGCAAAGTTAACATTATGTCCTTTCCCCTACACCAAAGGGGTCAAACATAGGATGCACATGGTCCACAACACTACAGAAAGAGGCCTAAATCAGATTAAAATATAATCAGGGAAAATTTAACAAAATAAATAAAAGCACAATAAAACTTAGATAACATTTTAAAGCTGAGTCAATTTGTACCCCAAAAGGGTCTTTATGGTAGAATCAGTGGGTCTTGGGTCTTGTTTCTGTTTAAGTTTGACACCACCACCCAACTTGCTTTGTATATATTTGTGTGCGTATATATGTATATGTGTATACATACATATATACATACATACACAAATATACATATATATATATATATATGTATGTGTGTGTATTTGTTTGCACATCAGTTCACCTGGTAGACTGTAAGTGCCTTGATTACAGGGACATCTTTGGTCTCCTTTTGTATCCCCAGTACTTAGCACAGTACCTAGCACATAGTAGGTGCTTACTAAATGTTTATTGATTGATTAATTAATTTTCTAATGAACCTGTATTTTTTAAGCGATCAGAAGAACACTTCACAATTTTCTTTGTAAACCTTAAAGCACAAAAAGGTACATTATTGTTTTCTTTATTGCTTTCATAGTTATTGCTAAATCAATTGTTTTGATTTGTAAAGCTATTGGACTATAACATAATTGACCAGAAAGGCTCCTAGCTCTAAATGGGAGTCTAAGGGTGAATATACTAGTTGAAAAATCTTCACCAACTACAGTCCCATACCCTGAAAATCCATTATGCAAATGTTTTAGTGGTTCCTCAAATTTAAAAGCAGAACACACTTTTTTTTAGTATGTACCAATCAAGAAGAGTACTTACCATTTCCTCCTCTCATCTTTAACATCTTGTTTCTAATTAATTCTAAATAAATGAAGCCAAAGTGGAATTTCCTATGGGAAATATAGGTATATGGGAAGCTAATGACACCCTCCATCTATCAATATTTCAAAAAGTATGGCCCAGAAGAAAAGAAGAAAAAGATTAAACCCTTTACTTTTTGGACTTAACTGTAGACAGACAGCACTGTAACATTATTGAGAAATATGAAGTGGACAAGACAGCTTTGTCTCAGCTGATTTTATGAGCAAAATTGGTCCTATAGAAGTATCAGTTTACCAACAAAATTCATTCAAATTGGGTAAATAATAGTGGCAGAAGCAGCATACCTTTACCATGTAAGTAAATTCTTTGAGGAAAAGTCTGTTTTTGTGTCAATGCCTTGCACACAGTAGGCAGTTAGTAAATGCCTAATTGAAGTACTGAAATGGGAAAAAAGTTGGATACCGTCTCTAAAGGATCTTAAATGCCAGGCTGTAAAGATATTTGTAGTTTTAATATTATTGAACTCCAAATCTTTATTTATTTCGTGTCATTTAAGTGGGGAATGAGTTGTAGAAGCACTTACTGATGTTGGGGAAATAAAATACGTTTTCTTCTGCTTAGCCTCAAGAGGTGAACTAAAACCAAGAAGTTACTAAGAGAATATTTCAACTCACTCTAAAGAAAAAAAAATAGAACTGCCCCCAAATTAGCTAGACTTTTGAAAATAATGAGTTTACTATAAGAAGAGCTTTTCCAAATAAAAGCTAGGGTTGCTGTAGGGGAGATTCATTTCAGGAAGAGGTTAGACGAGTTTGATTTTGCAATCTCTTCTATTTCTAAGATTCTATGAATATACCAAAGGAAAGTGGTAAGAAATAAAGGAATACTTTTAACAGGAGGAAAAAGAGAGAAGGTTTAAGAGCCTAGAAATAGATTGGGAATTTTACATAGCATCAAGTAATAAAGCACAGATATAATATAAACCTAAATACACAGTCAAAAAGAGGTATAAAGTCTTGGAAACTGTCAAGCAGAGATTTTAAAGACAAATTCTAAATATACAAGATTAAATCCTCATTTCTATAGTAGTGAGAAATTATAAAATAGAAAGACTTTAGAAAAGTTTTAAAGCACAACTATTCAAATTTAAGATCTTCTTACTAATAGAGAAGCAGAGTATGGTGTAGTGGTTTGAGAGTCAGCCTTAAGGTCAGGAAAACCTGGTTTCCAATCCTGTCTATGACATAATATGTATATGACTGTGGGAAAAATCATTTAACTTCTCCCTGCTCTAGGCAGCTCCCTAAGATTGTGAATGCCTTTCCTAGGCATTCTCCATATATATAAATATATATATGTATATATATATATGTATATATATATATACATATATATATATACACAAAGATGATTTTATGCAATTTCTTAGGACATATAAAAATAGAAGTCCTATCCCTATTTTGTAGAATCCATAGGTAGTTAGATCTTTGAAATTGTTTGCCAGACTTCTATTAACTAAGAGACTTTGAAATCATTCCAAAAGTTATTTCAAAATTATTCCAAACATTTCCTGGTATGATTTATATATTCATAATGTTAGTGTAGCTCTAATGAGAAAAACCACAGTGGCTCCCTGTACATAACTCATGCGGATTACTTTTGTAATAAAATGCATATATTGCAAAGGTTGCCAGGCAGGGCAAGTCAGGTCAGGTGTGTATAGGAGTAGGAATCTAGCAAGTTGGAAGGCATTGACAAGTGCTGTCTGTTTGCCAGGCACAGACTCAAGTCCAGGGGATCAGGAAGCAGAAAGAAGGTTGAACGAGTATCATACTCAAAGTCCAAAGAGCAAACACAAGTTCTGAGTCTGAAAATCTAGTGGCAATAAGAATGAAGGAAACAAGGTCAGCATTAGTAGAACTAAACCAAGAATGAGGAAATAGGCAGGAACAAAAGTGCAAGTAATCTGGTTGAGCTCAATGACTAGGGATCCAAAGGAAATGGAAGGGTTTGAGGAAAGAGGAAACATCTGTAGGAAGTGGGATCTGGAAAGAGAGGTTAGATAGAAGCGTCCTTGGATTCTAAACATGCAGCCAAATCCACGGTGAGGTTATGATCATGTTGTGCAATGACTCCAGAAAAAAAAAATTAAGTTCTCTTTATAGCAGCCCCACCCCCAACAATTACACCTTCTCTTATAACAAAGAAAACCAATTCAACAAAACTGACAAAATGGGTCTGAGTCTGGTAGTGCATATAGAATCCTGCAACTATAGTCCCTCTCATTTCTCTGCTGAGAGAAGCAAATGCATATTTTATCACCTGTTCTCCAGAACTGATTAGTTATTATAATTAATCACGGCAGAATTTCCTTTTAATTTTGCTTTCCTTTGCAAGTTTTTTGGCCATTGTGTTCATTGTTTACCTAGTTCTGCTTACTTTACTCTATGTACTGTCATATAAATCTCATGACTTCCCAAAGTCTTCATAATTTCTTGAAGAAGCTACATGGCAGACTGAAATCATGAGTGTTTGAATTTGATATCACCTCAGAAGCTTATCATTTAAAGGGAAATAAGGAAATGTATGCAATACATGTAAGAAAGGAATTATGAAAAAGAAAAAATGTTAAAGAAGTCATCAGAAAAAATGTATGACGGAAAAAGAAAATGATCTGGTCATGTGGCAAGTTAGGAGATGTGATCATGACACTATTATCCGGAGTCGATAGGAAGAAGTGAGGAAGGTACCCAGTATAACCCATGGTTTCCCTGCAGTGAACTAATTGCCAGACTACTGGCACCATTAGTTCTTGGTCCTTGATTAAAGAATGCTGGATCTGTATGGAGTCAGAGGATATGAATTGACTTAGGGAAGTCATAAATTCAATGGGAACCAGTTTTGATTGTTTTGTTTTATTATCAACTGTAAAATGATTGTTAGATTAAGTGATCTCTAGAGAAACTTCTAGCCTTAGGGATTCTATAAATGGAACTATTAAACAAATTTCAAAACTTGTTTGTGATAGGTTAACTTTATGTTTGCAATATTGAGTGGCTATGAAAATGGATTATTAACTAAATAGATTGTGTACACTTAGAGAATAAGGTGATCACAAAGAGCTAATATGTGTTCTGTAAAATCATAGTATGCCAAACCAAGCTCATTTCCTTTTCTGATAGGATCATTGGACTTCTAGATCAGGGAGATGATAAATAACATTAATGGTAAAAACTTACATTTATGTTGAATTTTAGAGTTATAAAGTACATTCCACACATCTTTTTTTATCCTTAAAGAGTTCTATGAGGTAGTAAGTTAAACATTATTAATTCCATTTGACATATGAAAAATTCTAAAGGTTACTAATGAGTAGCATGGCACTTATAACTCAGGTGACTGACCTTAAAGACATTTTCCATCATCTCTCTAGGCCTCAATTTCCTTAATTTGTAAAATAAGGGCAATGGGGAAATGTCCTATAAGATCCTTTCTAGCTTTCTTGCTTTAAATAATGCTTTTGTCCTATAAATAATTATAAATAATCCTATCATGTTACAAATAATAATAAATAATCCTATCATCCTACAAATAGTAATAAACAATTCTATGATCCTGAGGGGTAGAACAAGTACACAAACTCGGTTTTCTTAATGCCATAATCAAAGTTCTTTCCACTCTCCCATACTGCCATTAGAGACTTTCTATGAGACATTTAACAGTCTCACATGATGTATTTGTGGACAAAATGGAGAAATGTCAGCTAATTGATGTCATGATTAGGGGAGTTTATAACTCTGTCAATTGCAAGATCTGTTCAATTCAAAATTTTGCTTAACAGCATAGATGAAAGAGTAGAATGACAAATGAGATGAATATCTAAAAAGTCTCAGTGATCTAACAGGATGAGCCAAAGCAAACAAAAAAATTTAACAGAGATTAATGTAAAGTTTTGCATTTAAAGAGGGGGGGATTATTGAGAGGACCAGATCATCTTACTTGTCTCGAGAAACCCATACACAGGCCAAGAAGCAATAGCTAGAACTGAACATGGAACAATTAATTGGTTTAAGAGTAGAAAAAGAACACAAAAGATGGCATATTGCAGTGGGGCAGAGCCAAGATGATGGAGTAGAAAGACTCACATATGCTAGCTCCAAACCCACTGCCCATAATTATCTATAAAAAGAACTCCCCAAAAATCCTGGAACAGTAGAAGCCATGCAGCAACACAGTGAAGGAGATTTCCGTTCCAGAGAGCCCTGAAAAACTGATCCCAAAGGTCTGTCGCGTATTGGACAGGAGTGGAGCCCAGTACAGCCCTGCCCTGGCCCTGCGGTACAGAGAGGAACAGATTCAGCAGATCCAAGCAGGCTTCAGGGATGGAATCTCCAGTGGCCACGAAGGTCCCTCCACCCACAGACACACAGGTCAATGAGAGAGACGTCTGGATGGGATGAGAGGGGAGTGGGGTGTCTCTGTGACTTGAGCCCCCTCAGGAGGCAGCAGCAGAGGCAGCGGGAGCCCAGAGGCTCCCAGAGCAGGCAGGAGCTTAGCAGGAGCTCCATTACAGAAGGTCTCTGCATAAATGCCCTGAGGGAACTGAGCCTGGGAGGCGGCCCTGCCCCAACTTGAGCACTAGAACTTAAGCCCCCATTGAACAGCAGCCAGGCCTGCTACTGAAAGCCCTGAGGCTGGGGAGCAGCATTTGAATCTCAGAACCCAAGCACTAGCTGGGTGGATCTAGGCAGGGGTGGAGAGGAATCTCAGAAATCAAGTAACTGGCTGGGAAAATGCCCAGAAAAGGGAAAAAAATAAGACCATAGAAGGTTACTTTCTTGGAGACCAGATGATTCCACC
>JAQQSK010011065.1:0-12426 GCA_028658325.1 Potorous gilbertii | reverse complement strand
GGTCTCCTTTATCAAGGTATTGACCTGCTTTTCATGCTTTTCTTGCATCTCTCTCATTTCTCTTCCCAGTTTTTCCTCCACCTTTCTCACTTGATTTTCAAAATCCTTTTTGAGCTCTTCCATGGCCTGAGCCCATTGAATATTTATTTTGGATGTTTGGGATACAGAGGCCTTGACTTCTATGTCTCTCCCTGATGGTAAGCATCGTTCTTCCTCATCTGAAAGGATGGGAGGAGATATCTGGTCACCAAGAAAGTAACCTTCTATGATCTTATTTTTTTTCCCTTTTCTGGGCATTTTCCCAGTCAGTTACTTGACTTCTGAGTTTCCTTACCACACCCACCTCGATTCCAGTTTCACCCAGCTAGTGCTTGGGGTCTGAGATTCAAATGCTGCTTCCCAGCCTCAGGGCTTTCAGCGAAGGTGGGGCTGCTATTCAGTGTGAGATTAAGTTCAGGTGCTCAGGTGGGGCCAGGACTGCCACCAGGGGCTCAGATCCCTCAAGGGATTTATGCAGAGACCTTCAACAATGGATCCGAGCTCCTGCCTGCTTTGGGAGCCCCTGTCTGTTGCTGGCTCTGATGCTGCCTCCTGAGGGGGCCTGAGTTATGGAGATACCCTGCTCCCCTTCCAGCAGCTGAAAAGGTCCTCTCACTGACCTTTGGCGCCTGTTGGCTGAGGGACCTGCGCTGCCTCTGGTGAGTCTGTCCCTGAAGTCCTCTTGCATCTGGTCCTGTCAGTGCCATGTGGCCAAGGCAGGGCTGGGCTCTGCTCCGGGTCCGGTGGGCGATGGACCTTTCGTGTCAGTTTTTCAGGGCTCTCTGGAACAGAAATCTCCACCACTCCATTGTTGTGCGCCTTCTGCTGCTCCGGAATTCATTGGGAGCTCCTCTTTACAGGTATTTTATGGGCTGTGGGTTAGGGGCTAGCATATGTGTATCTTTCCATTCCTCCATCTTGGCTCTTCCACCCACAAGTCCATATATTAATTGGACTCTGACCATCTTTTCCTAGCCACTGGGATAAGAGGCAAGCATCCTTTTCTTTGTCCTCTTCCCCAGATCTTTCTGGACCTACTGAATCCCTAGCAGTAAGACCCCTGAAGTGCCCAGACACTGGCAGGGGTGTCTGTAGCTCCATTGACTTCTGGATGGTCAGTCGGATTGTGGACCCTCATATAAGGGGTATCCTTGTACTGGTTCTCCCCTCTTCCTAGGAAGCTGGGAAAACTGAGGAGAGGTTGCTTGGAGATTGCTGTGAGGGGAATTCAGGAGGAGAACTTAAGGAAAAGCAGCTAATGTTTCACTATAACACAGCCTTGACCTCAATATAATCTAGAAAAGTCATTTGTGAAAGGGGTTTCTAAACAAAACAAACTTAGTGAAAAGTTTGGTATCCAAAGCTTAAAGAAAAGGCACCTTGCTCTGCTTGTCTTTTTACCCTGTGTTGTTCCTTCCCCTCTCCCATGGAACACTGGGGAAGGTGTGTAGGTGGGCGTCTGCACCTGGTTTCCTTTGAAGGTCCCTGCGCCCTGGTTTATGGATCTCTGTGCTCTGTGGGCCCCTTCTCCTGGTTTTCTTTGGTGGTCCCTGCACCTCAGTTTCAGGGTCTCTGTGCCCTGGGTTGTTCTCCTCCCCTGGGGAACTTTGAGGGGGGGGGTAGGTCGGTGGGCCTCTGAGCCTGGAATAACTGTCTAGATGTAAGCCTCCTCTCTCTCCCTACCCTTTTCATTCCCTCCCCCATGGGATATGCATTTTCTAGTCTGATAAGTCTCAAAGGTTAAAGAGACAAGGACCTACAGCTCCTCTCTAGTCAAGACTGCAAGGTATGGAAACCTCCTCTCTCTCCTTACCCCCTTATCTCCCTGCAGTTGGGATTGTTCTCTAAGTATTTGGGAATGATTGGAGGTGCCTTTTGGGCCTGACCTCTCAGGTCCTATTAGAGTAGACAGTTACAAGCCTGTTTTAACACTTGTTCTGATGATGAGGGCTGGAGGGAGGGGGTGAGACCCCACAAAGACCAGAATACCAGGGGCAAGTCCCCTAGAATGAATTCGTGGACTCAAGTATTGTTGAGGTGAAGGTAAAGATTTATTACTCTTTTCAGCAGACAAGAGTTCTTAGGGAACCTACAACCTTAGAGGGGTACAGGTAAAGTTTATATAGGATATTCTATAGAAAACATGTGCCAAATATTCTAACTAGGTGTTTTAAGGTGGGATTATGGAGTGGTTAAGGATTGGTTAGTTCTTAAAGGAACATTTTTGGTATCTACTACACAGGCATTTTACCCAGAGTTCAACTGGAAATAACCCAAGTAGGAGCTACATGGAGGTGTGGTTTTAGGCCTGAAACCAATAGCCAGGACTGACTGAGAAATACTCTGGCTGCTCTCATCAATGTCTTGTTAGACAAGATAAATGTAAAGGAGTACATGTATGTCTAAGTCTAGGATACATATAATTGGTCAGTGAGTAGTAAATGTTGTTATGACCCAGTGCACAGTCAGATCAGCCAGTACACAACTGGTTCAGACAAATAAGTTCTATAAGTGCAGCTGGCTACGGTATCAGGAGGGGAGATAACAGTTGTTGCTGGGGCAGGTTGTGTCCTTGGGCTGGGGAGAAACTGCATGGGATAGTTTTTTGAGGCTAGGGAGAAATGCGATTTTTAGAGAGAAATGTGATTTTAGAATTGGGCCCCAAACACGTTTTATTATAAGCAACTTATTGATATGCACTGATTTGGAATTACTTATAGATCCTCCCAAGTCTTTTATGGTAACTAGAGTAAAAGTCAGTCTCTTATAAGTAACTTCATCTGTATAACTATAGAACTCAAGAGTAGAAAGCTTCTACTTGCAAAGTGTTACTCATATCTACGTGTATAAAGCTGGATCCTCAATAGCATCTGATCCTCCAAAAGGAATTGGAATCAGAGTGGAAACTTTGGAGAAAGTAACAAGATCAAAAACTCCTGTATGTCAAAAGTAAATAATATCATGGGGCTCTTGGTGTCTCTGCTTTCCCTCTTTTCTGACATCACTTTTAACACTCCTATTTGGGGCCTGCATATTGAACTTGTTTGTCAGATTTGTGCTGCCTAGACTATGCTGTCTACCTGTAGATGGTCATGCAATGTGGATGCCTATTCTACACATTTCTCATCCCCTGGACATGATTTCAGCCTCATTTTACTCCTTTACCCACCCCCAACTCAGGCAAGGACACTCCTTGGTCCCTTTCCCAAAAGCATGTGTGTGGATGGTGAGGCAGAGAGAAGCAAGCAGAAGGCAGCATGTGAAATGTGAGATAAAATGCAGGGTGTGACTAGCCAGAAAAGCCTGCATTGAAGCCCCTCACCTTGGAGACTAGCCTGTGTGCTTTCTAGCTATGCTGTGTTCTGGATCCCACCTTGAACCACTTCTGTTTGTAGCCCACTGATTCCTGCTTCCTTAGGACTGGAAGTCTAATGCCTTAATTCAAATATGGAACTCTGTGGGATGGGGTGGAGTACATGACTGCTGGGCATGTCACCATCAGGCCCAGGATACTAGCTTACTCTCCATAGCTCTCCCCCATTCCCCAAAGATCCTGCATGCAATTTTTCCTTTGAGACCTCAAAGGATATTACAGGCAGCTTCTTGGATGCAAGACATTCACTCTAGCCTAACAGGGTTTCTCTCCCTTGTTTTCCTTATTCTGATCCTGTTTTTGATCATTTTACTGGCTCTTATATTTGGTCTATGCTTATTTAACCTCCTAGTGTCTTCTCACCTGCAGAAATTCCACTTTCAACTTTTAGGATACCAACCCCTGCCCTTGATGTCTCTGAGTGGCTTACAAGGCTCCACCTTGGACTGAGTTAGCACCGCATTCTGCACCCCCACTACCCTCCTCATTCTATTCCCTAACCCTGAAATGGACTCTGCACCCCTGTTCAGCAGGAAGCAGCTACTGAAGACAATGACTTTTACTCTCTTTCCCCAAAAGAATTCTTTGACATGAGTGGTTGAGTGGGAAAATGGTGTGGACATAAGCAGTGCCCTAAGACTTAAAAATAATATTAAGGATTGACTTTGTGAAGCCTCTGGTTTATTTTCTAATCTGAAAGGGCCCTAAAGCCTCCCCTTAGCACAAAATTTCCCCTTATCCTGTATCACAAAGTTCCTTGTCCCCATCCCCTCATCCTGTGAAATGGGATTTCCTTATCTCCCTTACCTGGAGGCAGTCATTCATAGTCCTCATGCTGTGCTTTACCTTGCAAGACTTCCGCTTGAACTCTAACTCCCATAAGGGAACCCTAAAGTCATCCTATATAAGTCTGGTCCTTTTCCTATATCACTGCCTTTTATCTCCTTGCTACATCTCAGGCCTGCTGCTTTTGCATCAATAAATCTCCCTTTGGTTACAGAGAAAGTCTAAGTGAATTCGTTCAAATTGGAACCAGCTCTACCACCTCTCTCTTTTCAACAGTGTGATGAAATTTATCAGAGTATATAACAAAGGGACATGACATTTTTTTCATAACTTAACTTCACAGTTTTTGTTGATTTTTTTTTTAAAATCCAGACCTGGTTTTTCATCAGTGTAACAATTCCAGTGTGGAAGCCCTTCCCATTGCTGTAGATCAGCAACTTAACATAACTTATCACCTTGTAGTCTAATCAGTTATATGAGCCCAACTCTGACTTCAAGGCTAACTCTTTGCCCTTTTAAAATTGCCTAAGTCGGTTAATTTGTTGTATGAAGCAGAATTATAAGAACTTACATTAGTTAAATCTCTTTATACAATAATAAAATTTTCCATGTAGAGTCATAACATTTTAGAACTGGAACTTGAAAGGATTAGTGAGTGTGGGAGGGGATCCTGTGACCTCAAGGCCATATGTGACCCTCTAGCTCCTCAAGGGAAGCCCTCTGAATCTAAACTTGCTATGGTTTGAACCGGTGATGAAGAAATCCTTTCTATCAACAAATATCCATGAGGCCCATTATTAAATATCTCCAGTTTTGAGATGCTCTTCCTAGGAACAGACTGTTGGGTAGTTCTGATTGGTGGACAGAAAACTAAGATCCTCACACTTTATTTAGAGTCCTTTTGCATCTTTTCTTCAATCTCTCATTGACTAATTCAGTTCTGTCTTTAAGCTTAGAACCCTCAGCCTCCTCTTAATCTGTCAGAGTTCATTGCTGTCATCACACAAAGCATTTACTAAAATTCTTCCTTAGGATGCCTTCCCTGATCTATTCAAAGATGTCTCTCAGGGAGCAAAATAACTTAGATTACCTTTACCTTGGGAATAGAAATCAGTCACTAAAATAAGATTTTTATATTTTAACCTTTATTACAAAGATAATCAAAACTGTGAATACAAGAAAATTTCAAGTATTTCCACACTTAAAAATAATTATTTCCAAAATTTTAAAAATCCAGAACTTTACAAATGTACATAAAAACAAAAAAGTGACAATAACAAAACATTAACAAGTCAGTCATCCATTCTAATAAATGTTTATTGAGCTGAATCATAAAGCAGGAAACATTTGCCTGGTTTACCTGAATTGTAAAGGATCTCTATTAAAGAACTCCAGAATTTTAGAGGTGGAAGGGTGCTTGTCTAGGGTAGTGGTCCTCAAACTTTTTGGATAGTGTACCCCTTTAAGTAGAAAAATTGAGCACAATGCCCCAATACATATATTGCTATACTAATTACGCACACTATAAAACTAATGCAAAAGTAGAAATTTAAAAAGTGACAAAGATTTTTTAAAAATTTGGAGTCAATAAGGAGCCCCTGGAATTTATTGGGTTGGGGGAGTGATATTGGTGAGATCTGTGCTTTAGGAAAATCACTTTTGCAGCTCTGGAGGAGAAAGACTAAGGCAGGGAGACTTATTAGAAATCTATTGACATAGTCCAGGCAAAAGGTAATGGTAGCCTGAACTTAGGCAGCAGCTACGTAGGAAGAGAGAAAGGAAGAAATATAAGAGACATGATGGAGGTAGAAAAGACAAGATTTGGCAAATACCTGATATGTGGAACACATGAGAATAGCAAGACACCAAGGATGCAAACCAAGATGACTGGGAGGATGGAGATGCCTCTGACAGCACTTCAGAAAAGGAGTGGATCTGGCTGGGTGGAAGAAATAATGAAATATGATCTGCAGGGGACAGTCAATCATCCTGTGTGACTCAGTATCCCAGTGAAAATGAAGGGGTTAGGGGTAAGGGGCTCTTACTGGCTGGTGCTTGAAGCAAAGAGCTCATAGGCTGAACAGATGCCTGCCCCTGAAGCAAGCTGATCAGGAGGGCAGGTTATGAGGATAGAGGGAGCTGGGGAGAAGTGGAAAATCTTGATTGGAAGCTATATTCCTATCCTCTGACTACTTAATCACATACAAGGTCATGTACCAGCTCCCTTAGCCTCCTTTGGAGATCCCTGAGCTTATCCAAACACAGAAGATAAAACTGAGGTGATTACTGGAATAGCCTAGAATCTATCTCCTGGCTAACAGTTCAAATCTCAATTTCTTTTTCCCATAAGACACCATTTTCCAAGTCTAATAATTCTCCTGGTTCAGTCTTGAGAGTATACCAATGAACAAACACATTCTTCTGAGGCCACTTCTGGCTAATGCAAGAAAAGGAGGGTTGTCTAACCCTGATGATTTAAGATTAAGGAAAGAAAAAAAGTTTCTAAGGAAACAAAAAGGGAGATGCTGCTGTTTAGAAAGTTTCATTTCAGAAAGTTCTTCTACATTAAAGATTGATATGGATTGGTAGAAAAAATACTCAGGGCACTTTTCATGGGAGGCATGACATTTTTTTCTTTTCTTTTTTCAAAGTAGTTAGGTGGGGCTAGTTTAGGTGTCAGTGAGAGAAAGTGAGTGGCACCTGAGTCATTCCTTATATCACTGCACTGCCACAGAAAACGAAATCGGGAACAGCTCATTCAGGTGACAGATCCGGGAGAAAAAAACAACTGTTGGATAAGAAGGCAATGAATAACTAGCAGGTATGTTAATGTAGCTCAAACGTGGACATCACAAAGGGAAAGTCCAGGACTTCACAGGGTCATAGAATGTCAGAGCAAGAAGGAGCTGAAAGAGACAACTCCCTCATTTCACCTCTCCTTCTTGATCCTTAAAACATTACACCCTTATCCTAGACTAGTTCTCAGAACACTTGGGTACATGTACATATCTTATCTGTTTTGTTAGACTGGAAACTCTTATTCTTTATCTCTCTACCCCCAGTGCTTAACACTCGAACTTGCACACAGAAGCCACGAAGTGACAACTGGCTGAATTGAACGAATAGATTCATAGAATCTCTATCTTGTAAGAGACTGCAGGTCTACCCAGTTCAACTGCCCACTAACTGCAACAGGCAGAACATCAACCTGGTGTTTTCCCTTTGACTTTAGCTGTCTCAATCTTTAGATCAGGGCTTTTAAAAACTAGTTTGTCCTGGTCCATGTATAGCTGATTTAACAGGGCTTGATGAGGGTCTCTGAAGACAAAAATATTTGGTAGTGGGGATTTCCTCCAGGCATCACACAAACACAGAAGACACCAAATCTGCAATACCTAAGGGGGAAAAGAGTCTGTTAGACAAATTGATTGATGAAAACAATTTTGCCTCAAAACCAACCTCTGGAATCAAATGTTTACTTAGCAATTTTTTAAAACAGGATTTGACCTTTTTTTACACCAACCCACACAAGCTGGCAGATGATTAACTATGTTACTTTAAGAAAACATGTCATAGTTTATTGCAATTTTGTGACTATATACAGGTACTGAAGCGAAGAGGCAGAACTCTGAGACACAGCAAGGACAAACCAGGAATGTTAAAAAAAGGCATGTTTTTGATGTTGTAGCTGCTATCCTGTACGATTATACACATGTACATATACATATATATATGTACATATATACACATATCGACAGATTATTTAATGTATATTTTTTACATTTATTGTTTAGAGACAATAGGACAATGAAAACAATTTAGAGGCAGCCAGGGAAGACCTCAATTCAAATCTGGCCTCAATCAGCTTAGTAGCCACATGACCCTGAGCAGGTCATCTGTAAATGGAAGATAATATAATTAGACCCTACTATGATGATAAAATGAGATGTTATTTGTAAAGTGCTTTGCAAACCTTAAGGCATTATACAAGTACTAGCTATTATTATTAGTGGGTTGTCTTTTTAGTAAAATGTTGACACACTTTTCAATTTGAATTGAAGCAAAATTTTAATAGTAACAAGGCATGCCCCCAACTACCAAAAGCATCGACTAGACACGATCTGAAGAATCCACCATCAATCTCAACATATGCAGTATGTATACATACGTATGGCTTGTGGGGAAAAGAAATGTGTTTGCAATTTAATATATATGCATAATATAATAAAATAATATATATAAAGGAATGGCTTGCAATAAATATATGGTATATAAATGTGTATATACAAATGTGTATGTACATGTATGTGCATGAATGTATATGCATAGAAGCTATTTATTTGTTTTACTGCAAAATGTTTGTCTGTCTTAACTCGAGACCCTTGTCCTGCCCTCTACAAAAATAAGCTGTCACTCTTTCAATCAGATCATGTAAGTGCTATTGCCTCTGTGAAGATGCACAAAAACTTTGTGTATGAAGTTTTGAAAACTGAGCCTGGGATCTTGCTTATCTTTCATTTTGTGTTTCTGACTTCTGGGAGCATGGGCTTGCTCAGGAGTGTGGAGGGTTAGCAGCCAAACAATGACCATGAACAGCTAGCTTTTGTAGTTTTTTCCCCTTTACAGATAAAGGGTAGATGTGGCATGCAAAATTTCAGTGGTTGTCTCCCATGGATGGCATTTCATCACAAAGCTCTTAGTGTTCCTCCTACTTGTGACTACATATATATACATACTACACATATACTACACATATATACATACATGCACACACATACTACTACAAATATGTGTAATATATAATATATTATGTGTATATATTACTAGGTTATTTCTTGCCTTTTGATTTAAGACAGCAGTTCATAACTGTTTTTATGTGTGTCATAGAGCCCTTGATCAGTCTGGTGGAAGCCCATGAAGAAGCCCTTGTCAGAATAAAAATAAAAGAATTACAAAAGATGCCAATCATAATGAAATCAGTTTTGAAATCTTATAAACAAAAACAAAAATAGTCTTCACTTCAAGGACCTCTGATTTAAAGCATATCCTCAGAATTCAGTCCATAGACAACTTTTATGCATACACATTTGGGAGGGACAGCACAGTACTGTGGATTGACAACTGACCTGAGAGTTACGACAGCCTATCTGTGACGTACACTGTCGCTCTGGGGCCTGGGACAAGTTATTCAAACTTTCAGTGCTTACTGAATGGCTTAGAAAGGTGATTCAAAGAGGAAGACCACACCCTTCCCTTGACATCGACCTGGTACGTCACTGCAGTTAACTTCAAACAGGACTTTTATTCTCAAAGCAATGGCATCACTCACGTGCAAGCTACACGGACCACATATTCAGTTCAATTCAATCCAACAACTATGTTCTATGTGCTATGCTTGCTGAGATCCAACTCTTGAGTGAAGTGTTGTAGAATGTGTATGAAGTACAAATAAAACTATTAATAATCTTTAAGTAGGAATATAATTTTAAAACATACCAATTCAATTCAATGAACAAATATTACATACCTAATATCAGATCCTGAGCTGCTGGGGATACAAAGATAGAAGAAACAGTACCTGTCTCAAGGAGGATCAGTGTGTTGGCAGACAATTAAACAAAAGGTAATTTGGGAAGGGAGGGTAGTCACAAGTGCCAGGAACAGTAAGAGCTTTATGATGAAAGAGGCACCTGAGCCAGGCTTTGAAGGAAGGTAAGTGAGGAGGGATGGTATGCCATGTGTAAGACAGATAAACACAGCACACAGGAGGGCTACTAGCACCCATTCACTCTTGATTCGATCAGATAGGAAAGATACTAAGAAGGGGTTAATAATCTTACTTTATTCTACTCTAGTTTTCTCAGAAGAGGATTGCTGATAATGGGAGCACAACTACAACAGCTTTCCCTAATCATCCTTCTTGCAGGGGCTGGCAAGACCCTTGTATCTCGATGGGGTCAATCGAGGCAGATACAGCTTGTAGACTTCCCTAAATCCTCTCAAGCCTCAATGGGAACCAACTGAGGCAAACACAGATTCCCCCAAGCCTTGACTGGGGCCAATCAAGGCATGTACAGCATTTGTACATTCAACCCTAAGGTTCCCCATTTACTGGCTACTGCCCAGTGCTTTATAGGGCACCAGACAAAGAAGGCACACTGCCTGCAATAGTCTCACTAAGTCATATCACCTCGTCCCTGTATTTCACTGTGTAGCCACAGTGGATGTTTATATTGTTACCATTACATAACTGTGCAAGCATGGTGGAGATGTTTTGAACCATAACTGTGGCAACTCACATCTAATACCTGGGAACAAGAGTGTGTTATAGCTATGAATCTTGGGAAACTGAACTCTAAGAAATAATAACAAAAATTCACTTTACACACACTAAAATTCACTTTACTTACACTAAAATTTTCTTTACATACACTATGCATGGGAGACAACCATCAGAGTTCTGTGTGCCACATTTACTGTTTATCTGTAAAAGGGAAAAGCCTACTGGAGCTAGGTGCTCATGGTCAGCATTTGGCTGCTAACCCTCCTGCCAACTCACCTGAGTGAGTATGGAAGAGTCCGAAACACAAAATGAAAGATAAACAAGATCCCAGGCTCAGTCGTCAAAACTCAAGAGAGTTTTCCTTGAAAATAAGGTTTCTTCTGGCTATAGATCAGTGATTCTGTGGAAGTCACCGAAGGCATCCGTCTTCTCAAGTTCCATGGATAAGTGGCCAATTGTAAAAGGCCACCTCACAAATTATGATGTGGTCTGTGGCAAACTCACAAAATCCAACAAGAAGGGCTCTTCTTAGAAGGAGACCTCTTAAAGTGATCCCTGAACCACCAGTATTTAGGTTGAACTCTTGTCAAGCTAGATTATACATGGTGCCTTGAACATAGTAGACATTTAATCGCTGTTGACCATTTAAAGAGGGGAATAGACAACATGATAAAACCACTATTATGGAAAGTTTAGCTCAGCAGAATGAATCGGGGGGAGTTAAGATTGGAAGCAAAACTCTTCATACTGGGTAGAAATGATGGAGAATGTGACCATTTCCTCACAAAGTTTGTGAAAGAGGAGAGGAAGGCTAAGTATGATATTTTAATGCAACCTTGATTTGGGGAAGACATTTCAAAGGCTTTACAGAAAGAATAAATAGGATCTCAAAGATTAAAAATTAATTGGAGAAGTCAGTCTAGGAAGGATAGGCAACACTCAAGACTGAAATTTTTTTTAAGGAAAATCTTAGATTGTGGCCTGGGGCATTGAGAGTTTAAATAACTTGTCGTAAGCCACGCAGCAACAATATATGTCAAGTAGGATTTCATGACTCCCAGAAGGGTTGTCAATCCAGAACACCATCCCTCCGAAATTTATCTATGTACTATTAATTCTGTGGATATATTTTAAATCAAAGGTCCTTAAGGTGAAGATTGTTGTCTTTTTTTTTAAAAACTGATTTCATTATAATTAGTTTCTTTTGTAATTTAATCTATTTTATTTTATTCAGGTAAAAATGTTATTCTGACAAGGCCTTCTTCATGGGCTTTCACCAGACTGACCAAGGGCTCTGTGACGCACTGAAAAAGGTTATAAAGTCCTGTCTTAAATCAAAAGGCAAAGCATAAGCTACTAGTAGATATACATAGTATATTATATATTATACAATGTATGTATACACATAAATGCATGTACAAACACATATTTATATATAATGTGTAATATACAATAATATATATGTTTAGGCAAGTAACGAGCTAGTAATAATTTCCATATGTATATACACACATACATTTATATATTACATAATAATATATCTATGGGTAAGGATAAGTTAGTAAAATTTTACATATACACACTTATTTTTAGGCAAGGAATAAGCTAGTAATGATTGCTATATACACACATGATATACTTATATGTGTTATAATTGAAGTCTTGGAGCTTGCCCACAGCTCTATTTTCCCTAGAAAATTTTTATATATCTATTTAAATTTAGGAAAGGGAAAACCTAATGATTTATACACATTTTATGTATCTATTTTATTTTATCTAATTTATTTTAAATTTAGGAAAGGGAAAACCTAATGATTTGTACACATTTTATGTATCTATTTTATTTTATCTAATTTATTTTAAATTTAGGAAAGGGAAAACCTAATGATTTGTACACATTTTATGTATCTATTTTATTTTATCTAATTTATTTTAAATTTAGGAA
>JAQQSK010011064.1:0-12427 GCA_028658325.1 Potorous gilbertii | reverse complement strand
CTTATCTGCTGGTTCTCAGGTGGGGGCAGGGCCGCCTCTCAGGCTCAGTTCCCTCAGGGGGTTTATACAGAGATCCTTTGTAGTGGAGCTGGGGTGGAGCTCCAGCCTGCTCTGGGAGTCTCTGGCTGAGCTACCTCTGCCTTTGGCCGAGCTGCCTCAGCCTCTGCCCCAGCGGCCGCTTCCCAGGGGATCCGAATCCCGGAGATCCCCCGCTCCCCTCTCAGCCCGTCTCTCTCATTGACCTGTGCGTCTGTGGGTGGAGGGACCTTCTCGGCCGCCCGGAGATTCAGGTCCCCGACGCCCACTGGGCTCTGCTCGCTCCTCTCAGTGCCGCGTGGCCGGGGCGGGGGAGAGGAGCGCTCGGCAGGACAGGACTCCGCTCGCGTCCCTGGGTACCTTTGTGGTCGGTTCTTCAGGGCTCTCTGCAACGGAAATCTCCTTCACTGTGTTTCTGCGCGGCTTCCACTGCTCCAGAATTTGTCAGGAGTTCTTTTTAGAGGGAATCCATGGGCTGTGGGTTCGGACCTAGCATAGGTGAGTCTTTCTACTCCGCCATCTTGGCTCCGCCCCCCAAATCTGTAGTTCATTTTTTCACCACATGGGATTGATTCATCTAAATTCTCTATTTCTTACTCTGTTTATTATATTATTTTATAAATCTTTTATTTCAATTACTCATATATTTCATTTTAGTTTTTACTTTTCATTGAATGAATTATATAATTTTAATTAGTTTTTTCTTTTTGATTTCAGAAATTTTTTAAAATTTAATATTTAAATATTTTAAAAATTTAAACATTTAAAAATAAATTGATTGTCAGATTAAGTATCATTATATATTTTAGTAAGTTTTTTTTTTTGGTTGGTAAGGCAGTTCAGATTTATCTATCTTTTTAATATTTTTCATTCTTTGTGTGATTTTTAAAAATCTCTGTTTATTTTTTGTTTGGATTCTTTTGATTTCTGAGCTTTCTTATTTATTTTCATATCCAAATTACTGATTTTTTTCTTTCTTAGTTTTGTTAATGAGAGCATTTAAAGATTTTTTTTTAACAAAGGCTGTTCTGATTATGCCGTGAAGATTTTACTATAAATCTCAAAATCCTTCAGTTTAAGGAAATTATATTTATTTTGTTTTATTTTTTGACTCACTAGTTTGTGAAGACCGAATAATTGTTTCCATTCATGATGGATTCTGTTTTGTATTGCCCTTTGTTGGCTACCAATTTATTGTGTTATGAATAGTAATGAATATTTAATATCTATCATTTTCTTAATTTATGAAGTGTGTATATTTCAAACATCTTTGAAATACATACACATACACACGCACACACATTCCATTCAGTAATTATCAAAGAATGTTCACATCTAATTTTTCCAAATAAAAAAATCTCCAAGGTAATTCCTTCTTACTTACATTTTTTTGTTAAAATTATATGTTAAAATTATGTTAAAGTCCTCAACTATTATTGTTGTTTATATCTATCTGCAACTCTATTAACTTTTCTTCAAGTATTTATATGTTATATCATTAAGTCAATGTTATTAACTGCTGGTATTACTTCATTATGTATGGTTCCTTACCTTTAAGTATATTATTTTCTATGTTTATGTGTTTTGTCTATTTTTCTATTGTTTTATCTGACGTCATGATTACTATTTGCATTTTTAATTGGTTAGAAGCTTAATGTGTTTTGTACTAGCCTCTCATTGAAATTTTGTGAATCTTTGTTTAAAGTATATTTCTTATTAGCTACATTTGGCTTCATTCTTCTTTGCAAATTATTCTGCCAATCTCTCTGATATATGGTTGAACATTATTCACGTTGATTATTTTATTTATTGTTTATTGCTCTCCATAATAAACTCTTATTTTCCCTCCTTCCTTTCTCTTGATAACATTGGAAAGAAAGAATAAAATACACTTTCTTCTTACCTTTGAAGAGGTGAGTGATTGTGTGTGTATATTTACATATGTACATGTACATGTATATATATACAGACACACTGTGGAACAGATACAATGGTTTTGATGAATTATTCTTTTCTACTTTCTTTTAAAATCTTAATTACAAATCATGATTTATGGACAGCAGAGTTAAGGATATATTTAGAAATTTAAGTCTTTCACTTTGTTTATTTCTAGGAAAGGTTAGCATTTATTTCAAGGCATCATATAGCAAGGGGAAACAACTCAGGACTCTTTCCCTCTAAGGCCATATGGCTCTGTAAAACAAAACCAAACAAACAATACATTGCCCCAGCCCCCAAACTTTTCAATATTTATTAGCTTTTTTAAAAATTATTTTTCATTTCAGTTTAAAAGACTGGGATCTCTGAACTTCCAGGTTGTATAATGAGTCACATGGATTGGGGAATCAGAATCCAGTTCAAGGGTAGAAGCTAATCCAGCATCTATGTCCTATGGACAGGTGATATTTGGAAGCAAACTTCAGAATCCATTCCAGCAAAAACTGAAACAAGGAGTTATGTAACAGTAATTCTGCCTTTGGGGCATGACTTTGTTGTGACCGTTTCTACACAGGAACTACAATAGATGTTGAGTCAACTTTCCCAGAGACCGAGATATAGTAGGGAAGAATATGCCCTGAAATCTGGACAAGAAATGATTCTATGTTTGTTTTTGCTGTATCTGAGAAGTAAATTTCCCTTTGTAAATGCTAAAAGTAACTTTAAAAAAAAGCACTAAGCTGATGCAAAACCAAAACATATTTATTTTAATAAAGATACAAAAACATATTTGTGTTATTTGTATGTAGTTTTATACATGCATGTTTTATTATCCTGCTAGAATATGAGATCCTTGAGGACAGGTGTTATATTTTTTTTGTGTATCCCTAGTCTTAATGACCTACCATTTTGCCCTCTAAGTCCTCAAGTGCAGCCCTTTGACTGAATCCAAACTTGAAAGAAAAAGTCTCTTTAATAAAAGGATTTGTCCTGTAATACTTGGACACAGTCAAAAAGTCATATTCAAGGACCTAGAAGGACACATGCAGATTCCCCACCCTTGTCCTAGATTAACACCTTTTCTGGTTGTTCAGCCATTTCAGTTGGTGACTCCATTTGCAGTTCCTTGACAAAGATATTGTAGTGGTTTGTCATTTCCTTCTCTAGTTCACTTTTACAGCTATAGAAACGAGGAAACAGGATTACACAGCTAGCAAATATTTGAGGCCAGATTTTAACTCAGAAAGAGGAGTTTTCTTGATGATGATGATAAGTTTTCTTGGCACTCTATCCACTGCACCACCAGTTGTCCTGGATTAATCCTCATTTCATTAACCAAGCAACTAAGTCCAGAGAGGTGACTGGCCCATGTTAGTATGACTAGTCAGTGATATTCTAAACTAGGTCCTTGGCCTCTAATTCAGAGTGATTTCCATTATAGCATATATAAAAAGCATTAATAAATGCTTGTTCAATTGAATTGTGTTGACAGGTAAAAAATTCCAAAACTAGAAGTGACATCATAGTAATGACAATAGCATCTGACATTTACATAAAGTGGTGAATTACAATTAAGAGAACAGTTCAATACATTGTCTCATTTGATCATGATAAAATTCCATGACTTCTGTAAGAACACACAGTCAGTTAAGTGGCAGAGGCTGTATCCAGAATGTTTTATTGCACAGCAGTTGCCAGATATTCCAATTGTACTACTAAATGTAAGCCATGAACACAGGTTCAAATTTGACCTCTATTACTCACTAATTGTGGTACTTTAGAAAAATTACTTTACCTCTCTGAGCCTCAGCATCCTCATCTGTAAAGACCTTTGTAAGTCCCTTTCAGACCTAACTGACCTCTGAAAGTCCCTTTCAACCCTAAAGTTATGATTTTATCTTCACATGCTCAGAAAGGAAAAAGGAGAATTACAATAAGTATAATTTAGGTCCCTTCACTTAAAATTCATCTCTTTGAAAACAACTCTTAGTCAGTCAACAAGAATTTTTTCCAGTGTTTACTATTTATCAGGTAATGCACTAAGCACCTCCCTTCTCTCCTTTATACTGATAGGGAACATTGCATATAAGATTTTTTTTCAATAAAATGAGCAATTCCACTAATTTATTTTATATATCTCCTCTTGCTTCCCTTTGTATTCTTTCAAAAAAAATCTTTGTTATAAGGAATAGCTTTCATAGGGGAGAGGAACAAGGAGAAATTTAGGTGATATTAAAAGATATTTGTATAAATTCATTTTTAAATTCCTTCATTGAAAGAATGTGTCCTTTTTCTCATAAGAATCAGAACAACATACTATCTCTGGAAGTATTTTTCAAACTCTGAAATGACATAAAATGTAATCTGCTGTCATCCTTATTGTTGAAACTTCTTATTTCTATATCAGCAGCTTTTACAGATGCTCCTAAGGCTGAAACTTTACCTTGAGATTCTGTCCCCATCCTTCTTCTCTACTCCTCTCTTCCTATGCTCTAAATACTGCAGAATCATCCTCTTTTTTTCCCAGCCTAACATCCCTACCTCCTTTCCTTGACACACAATTCATATCTTGGTGACCTTCAGAGGCAATTACTTCAGTGACCTCTACCCACATTTTCAGTGCAATACAAGTAGAATTTTCTGCTGTTCTAATAACCTCCTACTTAAGAGAAATGGGCATGTTGAGTGTATTCCCCCTAGGTTTCACAGATTGTAAAGGCTATTTTTCCCTCTCTAAGAGTAATTCATATGCTGATTTTATTCTCTAAGAAGTCTCATCTAGTTTGGGTGTCTACTTGCCATAGTGATCACTTTATATCCTTATGCACTCTGACAGCAATTAGAGGCAGTAAGAGCCATGCTGCTTGCGATCAGCCCCTTGCCAAGTCAGAATCAGGGGAAACTGAAAGCAGAATGATTTTGCACAGATTTCTTCACTTGCCACTTTCCTTTCCCTCCTTCCTCTGAAAAACTTGAATTGTGTTAACTATCTGGAAATAATGTGCCAATAGCAATTGTGCTCCATCTGGAGTCAGAGGAACGGGGTTTGGCATTTATTAACTATATGAACTTGAGCAAGTGACTTAAATCTCTTAGGCCTCAGTTTCTTCATCTATAAAATGAAGGGAGTTGGATTAGATGAAGACTTTAGATTAGATGACCTCTTTACCTCTAAATCTATGCTATGTTGACTTTTTATGTATGTATTTATACATCTATGCATGCAGGTATGTGTTATGTAAGTATGTATTATTTTGGTCAGGTTAACTGTTGCAAGCCCTACTAGCTAAGCTTAAAAACAGCTTTCTTGGAAGAAACCCATACTTACCAAGCCCAAGCAATAAATGAGAGAATAAATAAAGGGTGGTAACACCTGATTTTCTACTGCAACAGGACAGTTTATTCAGAAAGCACTAAAGTGACTTCTCAGTAAAATCATTTATTAAAGCTAATTTAGGTCCCTATTATTCTTCTCCTGGATCATTACAATAGCTTCCAAATTGGTTTCCTTGTCTCCTACAAAGATTTGGAATGGCCTGTTTGACTTGGATTAGAGTCAGGTCTCTGGACGTTAGCATATTTCTTACTTTTTCCTTTTTCTCATTAAAGAGGTCATTCCCTAATTACTTCTTAGAGAGGCTTATTCACTGAATGGCCTTACCACAATCTAAGTCAGTACTTGAATAGGCCAAGGTCTCCCACTGCATCCTGGGCCTTCTCCCATCATCCTCATGTATATCTGGTCACTGGATCCAGATGACTCAGGAGGAAAAAGTGAGACTTGGGACTTTGAAGAGCCCTTGTTTACTCAAAACAAAGTCCAGCACGAATTATCTCATTATTTCTCTGATATCATGGTCTTCTTTGAAACAGGGGACAAACACAGTCAGTGGCTGCTGAAGATTTCCAGTGACATGCCTTTCTTAGAACCTCAGTCAATATGAATTTTTCTTATGCTCTCAGTAGACCAAACTCCTTTCTCTGTGTCTAGATTTCTATTAATTAATTAACATCACTAAATCTTCTACTTACTCAAGTTCAGACATTTTGATACATTGTAAGTCATCTTGACCTTCGTCTTGCCACTGGACTTCATTGACTCTGGAGAAAGAGTGGGGCTGATGACTTTGTACAACTCTGCCTCACTCAAATACAATTCATGCACAAGTCAAGACATCATTCTTATGTCATTTTTCCTCTTTGAGAAGAAAGAACGAATGAATGGACAACAACAGCAACAACTCCCACAAAACCATTCCTACAAATGGATACGAACTTAGTTTTCAACATGTCTAAAGCTGAAGTCATCATCCTCCCTCCCAAAATTGTTCTACCATTCTTTCCTATATATTTTGCAGGTATTTTCATCCTTCTAGGCACTCAGGGGTGAAATTTATTCTTATTTTCTATATCTCACTCTCTTTACTCCTACATACTTAACTTGTTGCCAAAGTTTGAGATTTCTGTCTCCACAACTTTTTTCTCATCAGTGTCCTCAATGTCTTCAGAAATCCCTAGTTCAAGCCTTCATCACATTTCTCCTGGACTATTTTGATAGCCATCTATATTGTCTCCTTCCCTCAAACTGCCTCCCTCTCCACTCAGTCCTCTCAAAATTTCACCAATGTGATTTTCCCAAAGTGTCAGTCTGACCATTTCACTTTCCTACTCAATGAACTTACTGTTCCGTATTGTCTCTAAAATTAACTATAAGCTTCTCTGTTTAGCTTTTCAAAGCTTTTCTAACCAGAGCTCAACTTACCTTTCCAATCTTATTATACATTACTCCCTTTCAGAAACTGTGTTACTGGTAAAGTGACCTTGTTTCTATTTTTAACTTATTTCACTCTGTTATCCATTTCCTTTGGTCAGCACTTTTCCCTCCACCATATGTAGAATACACTCCTATCTTCCCTCTGCCTCTTAGAATCCATTGTTTCACTTAAATGGTTTGAAGTCATACCATCCAGATGGGGATGTTTCTGACCACCTTTCCCCCGCTGATGCCATACTTTCTTTCTTTTTTAAAACAATACAAACACCTGCTATATGACTTTGGATGACTCTCTTAACCTCTGCCAGTAGTTTCAGTTTCCTCATCTGTAAAATAGGCATGTTAATAGCACCTATCTCTCAAGACTTGTTATGAGGATAAAATGAGATAATATATGTAAAGAACTTCCTTTAGGAGCCTTAACACACAATAAATTCAACCATTATTATTAATTATTTTAATATATCATATATAAATATATAAATAGGCCATACATGTCCAAGTTACCTAAGATGGAGATAGCCGTATGGGAGGTAACAGGAATCTGCTTCTAGAAGAACACATCTAGAGCCTCTGAAAGCAGCTTCTTTCCAATGACTTAATATCTAACCCAAGTTGTGTCTTCAAAATAACCAGATAAGGATACTCTTTTTCTCTTTCTGGAAACATCCAGGGGTGAAAGTCCTGATCACCTTAAGCATGTGTGTCATGCACTGAGTCTACATTACTCTCTCTTTCTTTTAGGTTTCTGACTCCCCAAAACTAAACTTGAGGTTTTGGTCCATTTCATTTGTCCTTTTCACTTCTGGATCCGAATCTCCACCGATGGTGGAGATCTTGGATCCTACAACGTGAGTTATGGTGACCTTGATGACTGAGATTCCAAACCAGGTGTTGCTTTGAAAATCCACTAGGGCAGCCAAGACGAGTCAGGGTGCTTCTGGAATAAAATTCCACACCAGTTTTGATCTTGAAACATGGTGGGAACACCATGCTATATAGGAACCGAGTTAAATGGCATATATAATCTTTTCCATTTTTCCAAATATGAAGGTGGCATAAAGGAGAAACCTGGATCATCTGGATATTGCAAAGGAATGTTTATAAGTTTGTTCTCCCTATCTCTTGAAGTAAATATTCCTTTGTAAAAATGAATCTCGTTATTGGTTATATGGAACAGGCCAGCAGTGGAATGGGGGCTTAAATTGGGAAAACATTATTGTTTCACTATTCACCGACAATTTACCAGTATTACATTGGTATGGATTTGAACCAATAGAAAAGACTAGAAAACCACAGATTGACTTAGGGGTACTGAAGAATGCTGGGGGAGGAGTGACCTGTAATATAGCCAACTTTCAGGTATTGGGGCCAGGAAAGTTACTGTTATACTTATTTAGGGTCACATTTTCCTTTCTAATATAATATGAATTTCTTGAGGTCAGGTACTCAAATTCAACATACCCCCAAGCTGAACATAATAAATTTTCCCTAAACTTTCTCTTCTTTCTATATATGGTTTCTCGGTATGTACCAATAATCACTTACTCTCCATACCAGCAACCTTGTATATATCTTTGAGTCTTTTTATTCTGTGCTTTATATATATCTAATTATCTGGTTCTGTTCTTTTCACTTCTGTAACATTTCTCCATCTATTTGTTTGTTTCCTTTTCTCTATTCCCCCTTCTACTGTTATATTATAGACCTTTAATAACACCTGACTAGAAAATAATGATAACATTTTTAATAGAACTCACTGCCTCCAAAGCTTTTCCTTGCCCAATCCTCCAGATGACTGACTGAAGCATTTTATTAGACATAGTTATATATAGAGATTGTGACATGAATTCAACATCTTCTCCTTTTCCTGTTCTGCCCCTACTCCTTAGACAACAAGTACCATTGATAAAACATCATTTGAAACAAAGAAGTTTGAATATGCAAATGAATTGGGAAAAATAATAAGATCTTTCCTCCTCAAAGTTTCTTCTAAAATGTAATTACCAGGCCCATTTGAAGTAGGTATCAAACTTCCCTAAATAACAAACTAGAAAAGGGACTCAGGATATTTAATGTAGCAACGTACACATCCCACAAAGGTTTCACAGATTGTATACAGTGATTTTTCATTCTTTTCATGTTATGCCATGAAATATTCCTCTGCTACCCTGTTGCAAGATTTCTTTCAGAAATGATATGTTTACAACAACATAGATGACAGACAGAAGACAAAAATTACCCTGCCCTGAGCATATTATTTTAATTTGGAAATGAGTTCTTTGTATTTGTGCCTAAACACAAAAGACCTCTTCAAGGAAAAGATAAAACAGAAACCCCAATATAGAACTTTTCCAAAAAGTTACAGGGTAAGATAGCTTTAAGGTTTCACTGTAATCATAGTTTTTCATAACTGTCTTCTTTAATCTTTTTTCATGTATTCATTCATCCACTGTACATTTATTGATCCCTTGTTCAATGCAAAGTGCATGGAAATATATAAAAGTTTATGATATAATCCTTCTTGACTCCCTTGAGTAGAATTCAGAGATTTCCAGCTTTGCTTCTTAGCTATTGCTGATTCCCCTAGCATTGTGTATGTTTTCAAGAAAGGTGATGGAGGAGGCAGTCAAGAGGTCAAAATCATAGTGTGTTACCACTTTGGAACACATGAACTTCTAATTCAAAATGATATTGAAATAATTTCCTTAAGGGAAATTCTTAACTAGCCCTGTTTTGTCTCATGGGCCCAAAGCAATTAAACTGAACTACTGACAAAAGTTCCACAACAAATAAATATGGTAAAATTTTGATCCTTATTTCTACATTGCTCACCCTATGTTGAAGGTTGTCCCAGTTTGTAAGAATACATTTTTTTCTATGTATTAATAACACACAACAAGAGCCCAAGGCAGCTCAGTAGATCTAAAGTCATCAGATATCAGCAGTCTGCCACTAACATGGTGAAACTTTAAAAGTGAGTGTGATGTGTGTGTTTTGGTTCTTTGATGCAGAAGAAGACTATGCCATCAGGGAAATAATGCATGACTTGCACTTGACTGTGTTTTGAGTGAGGGAGGACTATGCAGGTCACCAGCCTCACTTCTCCTCCAGAACCATCTGAATCCAGTGACCAGATATTCATCAAGATGACTGGAGATAACAGAATTGGAGTTAAGTGACTTGCTCAAGGTCACACAGCTATTGAGTGTCAAGTGTCTGAGGTGAGATTTGAACTCAGGTTCTCCTGACTCCTGTACTGGTGCTTTATCTACTGCATCACCTAGATGCCCCCTCTGTATGATATGGTGTAAGTCAGAAGCACCAGACTGCCAGAGGAGAGAATGAACCAGCTGGGGATGGAGAGGCAACAGCTCAAAAACTTCAGCAGTGGGTCCAGGTCTATGAATGACTATCCAGTCTAGACAATATAGAAAGATCTAGTCTACAAAAACCAAAAAAAAATACTAAAATTTTGCCCCGAACTAGACAGAGCACCTCAAATTTTGTCAGGTCAGGGCAGAGTATAACAGCATATCAATTCCTGTAGATTGGAAACTATATTTCCTTTCATACAAGCTTAAATAATGTTAACTTTTGGGACTACCACATTATGTTACTAAAGCACATTGACTTATACTCCAATGAAATATATTTAATTTCATTAATAAACTCATATAGGGCTTTAGTCTTCTTGATTATTATTTTCATAGCATTGTTCTATTGTGTCTCATTCTTTGTGACTCTGTGGACCATGTTGTCAATGGGGTTTTCCTGGCAAAGACATGGGAATAACTTGCCATTTCATTCTTCAGTGCATTAAGACAAACACAGTTAAGTGACTTGCCCAGGGTAATATATCTAGTAAGTGACTGAGGCAACATTTAAAACTCAGGTCTTCCTGATTCTAGGCCCAGTACTCTATCCATTATGCCATCTAGTTGCTATTTTCATAGGACCTTGCCATTATTTAATATTTCACTACTTGACCTTGCTTTGACCTTTAATTGCTATCTTTAAAGTACTAATAATAATTTCACGATGAGCTCTTACATTGGCTTTTAGAGAAATCATTCCCCTTTTGTCATCTTTGTACTCATATGCAATTTATTTTCTATCATTTCACTCCTGAGAGTCTGTTGAGCTAGCTTCCCTTTTGACCTGAAGTCATGACCTCTCATGTGTCCTGTCTATGAACTTCCAAATCCCTTTTCTTGAAGTCCAATATACAGAATGGTTTCCTTTTCATCTGCCACAAACTAGACGATGGCATGGTGACAAACAATGCAATTTTCTTCAGAATTTGGTCTGGAATAAAAATTCCTTACATCATGTTCCAGCATACTTCTCTCTTTCTTTCTCTCTCTCTCGGTCTCTTTCTCTCTGTCTGTCTCTCTCTGTCTCATAGATTTACAAACAATTGAAATCAAATAAATGAGATCATATTTGCAAAGTGCTTAACAAAAGACCTTGTACATAGTAGGTACTGTATAAATAAGTGATTTATAATTATTTAAATTGGCCTCATAACTATTTCTTATTTTTATGCCTTCTTCTTCTTCTTTCTCTTCTTCCTCTTCTTCTTCCTCTTCCTCTTCTTCCTCTTCCTCCTCTTTCTTGTCTTCTTCCTCCTCCTCATTTGTGTTAGAAATTCTTTGTTTATTCCCATCCCTAGCCAGCTGACTGTTAACAGAATTGTCAAACACACAGAGGGCTGCACACTACCGCAACACTCCCCAAAGTATCCCCAAACCAGACTAAAATTAAATTGGGAAATGTTAAACAAAAAAAAATATGAAATAAAATAAAACATTAAAAATGTTAATTTTTATGTTAATACATGGTGCTTATATATCCATTTCTATTTGAGTCTAATAACACTGCATTATAGAAAAATAGTATTACATTGGATCCGCATGCCATAATTTCATAAAACTTTTAATATACACCTACTATGTTCCAGAAACTTTAGTAGATGTTGAGAGACAAAGACAAAAAAAGATGAAATAAGTCCCTTCTTTAATGTTTATACATCCCTATTTACTTCCAGATCCAAGTTTTAGAAGTTTAAAGTTGATGAATTACTTTATCTGAAAGGTTTGGGGCACTCTAAAATTGAAAGCTTTGTGGCAATTTCTGGGCTTGGAGGCTAGTGTGGCTTCTCTGCACCTGAAAACAAAGCCAGGGGAAATCAATTGTGCACATTCTCATTTTCCTGAATGCAATGTTTATGATGAATACTGGCTATAAATGTACTCGAACAGGAATGTTCTTACAAAAGAGTGACTTGAAAATAACTCAGACTGTTTAATAATGAGTAGAGTTGGGAGTTTGCTTCAGCCTCACTTTGAGAGTGGATTTCTAGTTTGTCTCTGCTCACAGAATAAAATTTGTCCTTGCTGAATGAGGTGGGTGGATCATTATCAAAACCCTGTATAATAAATGAATTACATATTAAAGGAGATAATTTACTAGATTTTGCCTTCTTTTTTTCTTCATATATGGGCAGTACTATTTCTCCCCAATAGTCTCATTACAGTATTTCTGCCACTCATTTTGAGTGGTTCTTATTATTAAATGATTATTTAAAATTAAAATTAATTAAAAGATTATTAATAATCATCAATAATAATTAAAGTATCAATTGATCTATTATTAATTATTAAATTAATTTTAATT
>JAQQSK010011063.1:0-12429 GCA_028658325.1 Potorous gilbertii | reverse complement strand
CCTCTGCTTTCTTCCCCTCAGTTGTTCTTTGATGGATATCCACTCCACACCTAGGTGTTCTGTCTGTCATTTACCCTGGATATGTGAAACCACCTGGTCAGTGGTACATGGGAATTCTCACTGACAGGGTTTTTTTTTAGTGGCATCACTGATTATTTTGAAATCTATTATCATTATGGCAACTGAATCCCCCAAATTTCAAAAGAATGTATGTATTCTGCAAAAGCTGAAATGGACTGCAAATATTAGGTATCTTTCTGGACTACCTTCACTGAGAACAACTTTTCATTTCTTTGTTTTATCTTGACTTTCATTTTTCCTCTTTTAAACTGTCCTACTCTAGGATTATGCAATAATTTATGTCTAAATTATTGTTGCTTTCAGGATTTTTATGTCTTATAATTTCTTAAGGTAATTTATTAGTTTTATGTCTTACATATAAAGATAGAAATACATTTTTAAAATATCTCTCACATTTTTATTCTACTTTAACACCTGTAAGAACAGACAGAAACACCTCTCTATTTTTTTCCAGAAGTTCTCTCATTATTATTTTAAAGGCTACTGGCAATTGCCCCACCTCAACCAGTTGATTCTTTATTTTCTCTTGAACAAGTGATGTATCATTTATAGTGTGAAAGCAAAGGAAGAGGAAAATCATCTTTTCTATATCAATAATGGAGGCTCAATCACTGATCCTTAAAGTATATTTTAGAAAATCACTCATTTTAGGTTGGCAACCACCAAAGTATAGCAAACATCTAGTGCTTAGCAATTGATGGTATTTATTTACATGATTTTTTCTTTCCAACGTGAGAGTGACACATAAGCAAATAGCCTCTGAAAAAGCACACACATGGGAAAAATCTCTATGTATAGGAAACATGTCATAATGGGAAGAGCACACTGATTTAGAATTTGGAGACCTCCATTTGAATATCTGCCTCCAATACTTCCTAGCTCTGGGCAAATCTTTAATAAGCCTTATTTCCTCAACACTGAAATGTAGATCATAATGCCAGTACTACATGGTTTAAAAGGGAGTTAGAAATGAAGTGCTTTGTAAACCTTGAAATGCTATATAAAAGTCAGTTATTATGAATTGCAGGAAATGTAATGGGGACTCTGGGTATAGACATGCAAATCTATTTTTCTAGTGATTAATTGAAAGCAGAGTGAGAAAAGAGTATCGGGTTGCAGAAATCTGGCTAGCTTAGCTTCATTGAGCTTACCTTGATTCTGTGAAAGTGATACTAATCTTCAGAAACATCTAACAGCTTCCAAATAGCAATGTCAAGGAAAGTGTGTTTTACAGCCTGGGAAACTTAAGAAAACATCAACTTACATAGGCTTAACATTTCTTTCCTCCAAGCATTATATCTTGTTTTGCATATGCAAACGTGCAAATCTTTAAAACAAATTAATTCTTGCTGTTTGTCTTTGAAGAGGACCAACTGAAAAAATAAACACAAATCAACTAATACCCTTTCAAGCTACTAAAATATTTTACTCAAAGAAATTATTGCTAAAAAAAAAATCTATTGTTCACTTCTTTACAAAGACCATATCTAATTTTAACTACATTCTTTTTTTTTGCCTAATAATGAGTTGACCTTCTATTCTCCTTAACCCTTTTTTTCATCAAAACCATCTACACCCACTTTGCCTTCTGTTTCTCTAATCTGCAATTATTTATGTTTTCTTCATGCTGCTCTGTCCGCCATGGGAGCAAAATTGTATTTGGTGAAATATAGAGCTAATTATACCATGAACCCAGCAACAAAAAGACAGAGCAGATGTTACTTCAGACGTGCTAAAAGTCCTCATGCTTAATGTGCATATAGTAAAACAATGAATATGGTATTCCACAACAATGGCTAATCAAGACTCCTGTTTAATGGGGAAAATCTTTTCAATATCACAGTTAAATGGAGAAATCCTGTCACTAAGATTTTCAGTATTCACTATGTGCTGACCAGAATAATTATGTTAGTTTAGTGATTATTAATTAAAATGGGGAAGTATACTTCACCACTTTGGGATGGCACAGAGAACTACAATGACCATGTGTTTTAAGTAAATAATACAATTTTTAAATTTAAGATCTTACTCCATGTAACTGATACCCAAAATTGTTGCAACTGAAAAATTAATCTTCCTAGTGAAAAGATTTTTCACTAAATTGTTTTTTTTATTGAATGATACCTTGGAGATTATTGTCCAAACCTACATTTCTCACATTTTAAAAATCTGTGTATAGACATATGCATTTATATGCAAAAATCAAATTAATCCAACAGGTAACATTTCTAAAAACTATTCTTCAGAAATTCAAAACAACGTTAGTGTACATGCTTAAATGTTATCATCTTATTTTCCTTTTTCCCTCTTCTCATTGAGAGGACAGACTCAAACAAGAAATTAACTCATCTTGAATAAGGATAGGTTTACTACCATGTATGACAATCTAAGTTTCAAGCTACACTACTCTACAAAGAGATCGAAGCTATTCTGAAATTAGGATAAGAGGCAGCATTTTGAATGACATACTTGACAATTGTGGTGAATGTGCACACACCACAGGGTATATCCCTTCCTGAGTTCTTCAATCGTGTATCTCACTGGGCTAAACACACCAAGCCTCCTGGTGAGTTTTAAAAGTCTGCATTGAGCAACTGTGTTGTAGATCACTTTCAATATTTACTTTAGGGATAAAATGCCTCTCCCTGGAGTTCCAGTATTCTAAGAATGACTACAGAATTCTCCTGTATTAAAGGACAGAAGATTCCAATTATATTTTTTAATATTCCTATTTTTCCAAGACTAATAAATGAAACTAAATAATATAACTCTCTCCCTTCCACAGTATTAATTTTTAAACAATTTAATTTTTCAGAGGATTGAAAAGTGTTAAATCTTATGAAGTCATTTTCCCCCTCCTAAAATGAAACAAAACTGTGTGGTAGTCAATGAACTACTAGACCTGGAATCTACATCAGTAATCAGTGTACTATCCACTTTATGCTTGAGAGGGAAATATGTTGCAAAATCTAAAGTCCTATAATCATTTGACTAATTTATCCCTTGAATATGCTAAATGTATGTGCATGTTCACATGTGTATGTAATTGTGCAGGGACATGACCATCTGATCTACCCTATGAAACCAATCCCTGTCATCTCTAGACTGCCTTCTGATCTACTGCCACAATGTTGGAACCCTTCATCTTTTTTATACTCTTTGCCCTTGAAGCTTTAGGACTTCCAGGAATTTCTACCCACTCTTCAGGTAAAATATGTGTTATTTGCATGAAATAAGATTATAAGTCTCTTAGGAGCAGGCACTGTCTCCTTTCGGTTTTCTGTTCTTTTATTCTGTTTGTATTCCCAGAACTTAGCCTAGTGTTTAATAAACAATAATAATTTTTTACTCATTCACATTGTTCAATTTTTAAACTTTCATTAAAGGATTCAGGGGCCAGTTTCTGCTTAATGCTGAACTCATTATCTTGCCCCCAAATCTTCATCCCTTCCAAATTTCTTTATACACATTTGAAATTTTATCCTTGCTATCTCTCTCTTTATCCCTTTATCCGACGCCCCTATCTATTGTGCTTTGACTTTGCCTTTATTTTCTAATATGCCCCCCTTCTCTCTTTTGACACAGTCCTTATTCTAGTACACTTCCCCATCACCTTATGCCTGAATAATTAGACTAGCCTACTGATTGGTCCCCTTGCCTCAAATTTCAACCCACTCTACTCTGCCCTCTACTCAACTGTCAAATTAATCTTCATAAAATGCAATTCTGACAATGTCACCTCCTCTCTTTCAGTAAAGTACCCATCACCTCCAAAATAAAAAAATAAAATAAAATAAAATCCTCTGTCTTTCAAAGACCTTCACAACCTGACTTCCTTCTACATTTTTAATCTCCTCAGTTCCCACCCACTATGTAATCCAGGGTCACTGGTCTCCTTGCTCTTCTTTCACCAAAATTACTTCCTTACTCTATAAATTTTTACTGACTGTCCCCCCAAGTCCTGTAATCCTTCTTACTTATCTCTGTCTCCTGGACTGCTTTGCTTCCTTCAAATCCATGCTAAAATCGCATCTTCTATGAGAAGTCTTTCCTCATCCTCCTTAAAGCTAGCATCTTCTCTCTGCTGATTATCTTCAATTTATCTTATATATTCTTTGTGCACAATTGTTTTGCATGGGAGTTCCTGGAGAAGAGGGGCAATCTTTTGCCTTCCTTTTTACCCCCAGGGCTTAGCACTATACAGATATACAGTGGGCTTAAAAAAAAAAAAAGCTTAACACTTTTTGACTGACTGTAGCAAGGACTTGGGTGTTTAACATAAATAATGTCAAAGATCAGAGAACTTTTCACATACCTTAAATATGTGTCAAAGTGGCAGATTACTGATAAAAACTTGTTTTCCAGAGGCCCAGAATATATATGCTGTAGTTTAATGAAACATCTTACTAAACACAATTTGCATCTGATCAAAGAACACTGATTACCCAGTTGATCAATGTGTAGTTTTTACACAGATTTCCATATCTTGAGGAAAAGGTAATGTAAACTTTAATTAAGAAATGAATTATATTTTGAAATATTTTTTCTTGCTCTTATTAGCCAAGATGTAGCAATGTTAAGCTTGCAAAGTATGTAGTTTATCTCATTTTAATGACAATGTGAGCAAAATATTCATTGAAATTAAAAGAATAAAGGAGTACTAAGCCAAGCCACAAGCCATTGCTCAATTATAGCATATAGTATGAGAAACTCAGAACCTGAAGTGATAGTAGATGTTATCTAGTCCAACCCCCTCATTTTATGAGGAAAACCAAGGTATCGAAAGATTAAGTTAACTTGCCCAATGTCATGCAGATAGTACTGACCTTCATATCTAGTTCTAATAGAATCTTACCCTTGATCAACAATTGCTTCTATTTCAGAATAGAATTGTCAAAATTAAAAGTTTCAGAATGAATGCTAATGCCATAAGCATATACAAATTTGGATTCGTTTCAGGCAGCTGTTTGAGCAAATTCTCATGCTACATAACAATAGGTTTACTTTTTGAAAGAAGGTGATTTGAGACGTTAAAAAGTCAGTGTTGTATCTTCCTATGGTTTAGGGCAAAAAGTGAAGATAAATGGTAGTATGCTTGTTATTTATTAAAAGGCTCATTTAAGAGTTGCTGTTAAGAGTGGGAGTAATTTTGAAAAGATTAGACTTTATAAACTTAATTTGTATTCTCAGAAAACACCTCCCTTTAAAAAAATGGAGACCTGTTGATTGCTAGTTTGAGTCTAACAAATTGAAACAGTGTATATGGTCATTTAAAATGTGGAGATCTTTCCCATTCATTAATAGGCTCATGTGTCCTGCCTGGGTTACATGAGTCTGAGTCACATGGAACAGGAAGAGGCAGAGCTAGAGCAGAGCTGAGACAAGTTAGTCATGAGAGAAGTCAGAGTGAAAGACTTTGTGATTTGTTTAATGGAGCTGGTTTGTGGGAAGCCTAGTGTGGGGAAAGCTTGGGGGCATTGTTATTATGTATAGATTTTTGTTACTATGTTTCATTTGGCTCTGGTGTCTGAATGTTTTGGTCCTGTCTTCCAAGTGGAGAGTCTGTGGTATTTCATAGCTGAGAATTGCACTGGGATATTCATGGCCAGTGTAGGAGCCGTGAATATTGCATTGGTGCTACAAACAGAAATAATGGTTCTATGCAAGTATGAGGCTCTAACTCTGCCCTGTACAATATTATTGAACACATCCAATCCTTTGGGTAAAATAAAAATCTTGCCTCAAAAATATATGCATAAATTCCTATAATTCAGGTTTTTCTTGCTACTATTATAATTGCTGGCTTTCCTCTCAGTCATTTTATATGTTGATGTAATATTTTTAACAGCTGTAAAGAAAAAAACCACTAGTATGTCATTTTTTTTGTATTAAAAGTATTATCTGAATGACATTTGCCACTATTTTCCATCAGCATTATGAGGACCTCACTGTCCTAAGTCTGTAAAGCAGACCTAATCTTCTTTATGAACCTCAGTGAGATAGAACGAAACCTATTTACAAAGCCTTTAAAGGGCATATTGCCAGCTCCACTATATCATCATTCATAACAATTGTTCTTGCTGTATCTATCAATTACTTCAATAATCCTTTCTTGTGAAGTCTCTATTTTCTTGTAATTCATAAAACTCTAGATTGAATTTATTTATTTTTTCAACTAAATGAGATCAGTGAGACCCAGGGAGGTCATATGACTTGGTCAAAAGTCAGAGATAGAGCTGAGAAGGATTTGAACCATGTCCTGACACGAGGTTAGCTACTCTTCTTACTTTAACAAACTGCCTCATTTTTATGCCAAACTATGTCAAGATGAGATGATTTTTTTTCAAAGTTATAAGCATCTGTCATTTTTTCTGTACATATCCTATGTCAGTACAAATCATAATCCCCACATTTTACTAGATGGTATTGTTGTGACCAGAAAAATTCAACACTCGATAGCCAAGTTCACGAGGAACCTTGAAATTACCCAAACAAACATTCTGCCCTTCCAATTTTGTAGGAAGAATCCCTCTGTCTCCTAGGACTTAAACTTCTCCTCTCTGGAAAGTTTCTTCTTCTTAATGTTCAATAGAGGAATATTGGATTAGACTTCTATGGTTGCTTCTACCCTTAAATCTATAACCTATGACCTTTCGTTCCAATCATCAACCACTTCTACATCATAACAATGCCTGCAGCCATGGGATAGCTTGTCTTATACAAGGAGAACAGAGCCACTGGATGGAAGAGCACATGACTGATGTAAGGTGTATGAAGACTGGAAAGGCAGTTGGGATTAGACTATGAATGGCTTTGAATTCAAACAAGATTTTATATTTGATCCTGGAGACAATAGGTAGCCAGAGGAAACTGCTGAGTAAGGATAAGGATGACAAATTCAAACCTGAACTTTAGGAATAACTCAGACAGCTTATATTCTATGGAAAGAGGGAAATAGCAAGTATGCAGATGGGAAAATACATAATATGAACAAATAAATTAGAGAGGAGAGGTCTGTGTAACTTGGGAATAGATTTTCTCAGGGAAATTAACCCTCAGCTCAAGAATTTCTGCCCTAGGGCTATCCTGATTGAGCTTGGCTCTAGCCAGGAATGAAAATTCCAACTTGACCTTCTCACTTTTATCCTCCCCTGCTCTCTCATTCCTCACCCCTTTCCGAGCTCTGGAACTATAGGGTGGGAAAGGGATAAAAGAAAAAAAAGTTACATGACAACTTTATTATATACTTAAAAAGAACAGAAAGTTGTACATAATAAATTTGCAGTTTCATGAGCAATCATCTCTTTTTTAAAAAAAATTCTGTTATGGAAATGCTCATTTTATTTCATAAGTTAATAAGAAAATAATTTTTAAAAATCAATACTACTATTACTACTGGATAGGTCTATAATTGACATTTTTCCCAGGTCACCATTTCTCTATGTGTATTGTCTTTTCCCTAGAACATAAATTCCTTGAGGGCAAGGATGATATCTGATATTGACTTGAAACATGAGCACTGAACATAGTGCCTGACTTATGGTAAGTGTTTTTTTAAAATAAATGCTTCTTCTTTTAGTCAGCACTGGGTGCTTCGAGGTGACTAACACAGGGATGGGGAGCTTTAAGTACTCATTAAAAAATTTAACAAGTACATAGTGAAATAATGATATCAACTTCACGTTGTGCGAATTATTCCCTTTTATTTTTTTAAATAATTTTACTTCTTACCTATGAATAAAATCACCAAAAAAATGAAAATTCTTTCACATGTCCATCACAAGTTGATGTTCACTGACTGGAAATTTTAAAATGGAATGACTTAAAGTGATTACTGATATAAGACAGATATGAAAAACTGTCCTGGTCCTTTAGAAATTCAAAGATATCAGGAGATAGAATGAATGTTGAATTTATGTGGTGGAAAATTGGTCCCAAGTTGGTTTTACACTTCATCAGAAAGCATTTTTGTCTTGTATGCAAACAGTTAATGAAGCATACCAGCACTGATTTTTTTTAAACTACTGTGGCAAATACCCTTGTCCCTTTTCCTCTTTTTCTTCATTAAAAAAAAATGGCTTAATACTAATAGTGCCCCATTCTAAATTTCCAAATGCATACAGAGTTTTATTTTCATTTTGAGGTATCAATGATCAGAATTTATTTTTTCAGGTGTTACCATTCACAGCTTAAACACTTCATTTTCATTTATGAAGCATTCTCCAGTGAAAGACAGCACTGCACATCTATCAATTCTACTGTACAATAAACTCTGTGAATGTATTATCGGGACTATCCAGTCTTTTAGCTTTCTCATCCAACAAGCCTACCTCTAGTTTTAGAATTTTGAAGCAGTAAGTCTTTTGATTTGATTTTTAAAGCCTCTGGCAGGTGGTAAAATTTTGTTCCAACAACATTCATGTGATTGGGAACAAAAGAATTCTTTCAAGTGGTTTGTAGTTTTACTTTTATACCTTTTTCATAGAAAATAGGATGATCATTTCTTTCATATTAAAATTGAAATAAGCATAAGGGGCAGGAAAGACTACACATTATACCAAATAATTTCACTTTTTTTTTAAAAAAAGAACTTTTCAAAGATTTATTCAGATTATACTTTTATACCTGCAATAACACAAAATATTCACCTGCATAACTTCTGCACAGTACTCTAATTTAATCCTTACTATGCATTTCTTCTATTTAATATTAAAATAAAAGCTAAATTCTCAATTCTTATTCAAATGTACAGACTTATTACAGATCTATATTAATTATTATGTATTTCTATACCACACTATTAATCTATGACATACCCAATATGTCATAATGCATAATGAATAATCCTTGTCATTTTAAAATATCAAAATCAGTTCCTCTGTTAAAGGTGCCTGGTAGCAGCGTTCAGCTTAGGTGGTAGTGCAGACACAATAATTGCTTTCTAAGAATCTTAATAGCAAGGACTACTTTCATGTGGGCTGTTTTGTCAACAAGAATCAAATATTAATTGTATCCTTCACTTTAGAAATTCACCTCTAAGAGGTAACATGGAAAGAGAGCTTTGTGGGTTAAAGACTAGACTTAACTCAATAAGTTCCGTTACTGATAACATTCAATAAGCTAAAAGAAAAGTTTTTGTGACAAATTCAACAAAAATTAAGTACTTGCTAAACATAAATCACTTTAAAAAAAATTTGGAGATCAAAATAAAGTTTACCCTTGTCCTCAAGGAGAATACAATATAATGAGTGTTGTACACCAAATTATAATGCAATAAGACTAAAAGAGAAATCCAAAATGTCTAGAAGCAAATTGTAGGAGGGGATTAACACAGTAAGCTGGGAATCAGAGAAAGAAAGCACCTGAATTTGATCTGGAAAGAAAACAATTTCAAAAGCAAAATAATAACATCAATACCTTCCATGCATGAGGTATAGTACACATGTGCACAGAAGCAGAAGAGAGCAGGACAAAGTTCAGTTTGAGCTATTGCATATTATTCATTTAGAGTAAAGATAATAAGCCAAAAAACATTTATTGAGCACTATGTTAAGTTGACTGACTGCTGGAAATATGAGAGCTTCATATAAATAAATATATCTATATATACACATATATACATACACACAAATACACAAACATATCTGTATATGCATGTATATATGTATATATGTGTGTATATATATGTTATACATGTATACAGTTACATATGTGTGTATGTATATATATATATATATATATATATATATATATATATATATATCACTTGCCTTCAAGAAGCATATATTCGCATAAGGTAGATGACATGTTTATAATTAAGTAGAGACAAGACAAGTAAAGAGTTAAATGGAGGTTAATCTGTCTGAGAAAAAGGGAAACACCAGCAACTAGGGGAAACAGGAAAAACTTGTGAACGGTGGCAATTGAGAACTGTAAAAGAAAGAAGAGAAATTGCAGTGGAAGTGAAGGTGCAAAAGTTCCAGACTCGGGGCACAGTCAGTACTAACGCAGGGAGATGGATATGGAAAATCATTTTCAAGAAGTTATAAATAGTAACTTCATTGCATAGAGAAAATTAAAAGGTAAGAAAACCAGAAAAGTAATGAAGGACTTTAAAACCCAACAGAGGACTTTGTATTTGATCCCTGAGGTAATAGGGAGCCAGTGGACTTTACTGAGTAGGGTAGCTAGACATGGTAAGACCTAAGCTTCAGGAAAATCACTAGGAGTTGAATGAAAGATGGATGGACAGGAGTTAGGAGACGAATCAGGGAGACAAGTTAGAAGGCTACTTGAAGAATCGTGAGATATGAGGACCTGAACGAAGGTAATGGCTTTGTGAGTAGAGAGGAAATACAAATGGGAGAAGTTGTATGGGTAAACATGGAAAGATTATGCAAGCAGTAGATATGTGAAACTGAGGATGAGACACTAAGGCCATAAGCCTGAGATGCTAGAAGGATAGTGACACCCCTGACAGAATCTGTGGATTTGGGGGGAGAGGGGAGAGAATGAGTCCTATTTTGGACATGTTAGGTTTCAAATATTTAAGGGACATATTGATCAAATGGTCTTTCAAGTCGTGTTGTTTTGTTTTGTTATGTGATATTTGTAATAGCTCAGAAGAGAGTTTAGGAGTCTCTGGAAATCATCTACATAGAGAGGACTATTGAACCAATATTAGCCAAAGAGATCATCAAGTGAGATAATAAATAGTGAATGAGAATGAGATTTAGGATAGAGCCTTCATGAGCTCTCATTAGATAATGGCCATGATATGAATAAGGAACCAGTAAAGGTAACTGAGGAGTGGTTAGACCGGAGAAACACCAGTGAACACTGTTACCCAGATTCAGAGAGGAATACAAGAGAAAGTGATCTAGAGTATACCCAAAAGATTGCAGACAAGTCAAGAAGAATGGAAACTAAGAAAAGCCCATCATGTGTGGCAAGTAAGAGATTCATGGTAACTTGGGAGAGGGAAGTTTCAATTGAAAGGAAGGAAAACAAACTACGAAGGGGCTAGCAGAATGAGGGGAAGGGGAATACACACAACAAGTGTGATCTGCTTTCTCAAGTATTTTCAGGAAGGGAAGGAGAGACATAAAATGATACATAGGGGTATAATAGGATCTAATAAATGATATTTTATTTGTTTTGTCTTTTTCTTACAATTCCTGCTCTTTAAACCCTATAGTGCCCTCCAAGCTACAAGCAAATATAAAAGTAGAGCTTTGGTCCTGGTTACTAGGTCAAAGGAGAGAGGTGGAACAGGGAAGAAAAAAATCCCTTTTTCTTAACTGGATAATAAGAAAGGTATCAGAAAGAAGCATTTTAAAAATGATGGTCAAAACAATTTGCTACCATTGTGTTTGACTAGTGGGAAATTATGAAAAACATGTATTCTAAAATATTTATCACCATGTCACATCAAGTCAGACGAATGTAGCTCTAGAAAAGCAAGGTATTTTCAGAGGCCATCTGGCCCAATTTCCTTTTACTGGACATAAGCAAACTAGAGGGCAAAGGGGGTTGAGTGACTTTTTCAAGATCACACAGGGAGTTTTTGCCATTAGAGGTAAAATTTGAACTCATATTCTGTCACCCCAGTTCCCTTTTTTACTCAAGTTGCTTTTAAGTATGTATTCATTAAGTGTCTAATCTATGCCCTTCACTATTCTCAGAAGAAACAAACAAAACCAAAACTATTTCTTGCCCTTGGGAAATTCTAACTATGTGAATAACCCTAAAACGAACTACCTCCACTCTCCTCTAAAAAAAGTCTTTCCTTTCTCCCTTTTGCTCTTCTACGAAAATGTTGTTGTGCAATCATTTCTGACTCTTCATGATGCCATTTGGGTTTTTTCTTGGCAAAGATATGGAATGGTTTGCCATTGTCTTCTTCAGCTCATTTTATAGATGAGGAAACAGAGATAAAAAGTATTACGTGACTTATCCAGGGTCACACAGTTAATAAGTGTGTAAAGCCAGATTTGAACTGAGGAAGATGAGTCTTCCTGACTCTAGGCCCAATTCACCTAGCTGTCCCACTAAAAGGCTTTTAGCAAAATACTTTTCCAAAAAACAAACAAAAAAGACTAAATACTAAATACTTTTACTAAATACTCGCCATGAATATATGGGAATGTAATTACAAAATTCATCTGAAACCCTTATTTTAAATGGAATAATTTTGCAGGCAAAGGGGCTAATGCCAAAGTACAACTTTTAAAATGCCATCGTCTTCTATTCTGGATAGTCATGTCTGTTTAATGTCAAATGCCATCGCATTAATGGGTTTCTAATTGCTGTGCATTGATTGCAAATAAAGAAACATGCTGCTTTTAT
>JAQQSK010011062.1:0-12429 GCA_028658325.1 Potorous gilbertii | reverse complement strand
GCTTTCAGATAGTCCCATAATTTCTAAATTGTCTCTCCTGGATCTATTTTCCAGGTCAGTTGTTTTTCCAATGAGATATTTCACATTCTCTTCCATTTTTTCATTCTTTTGGTTTTGAAAGCATTCTTCTCCTCATTGGCTTTGTGGACCTCTTTTGCCAATTGAGTTAGCCTATTTTTCAAGGTGTTATTTTCTTCAGCATTTTTGGGGGGTCTCCTTTATTAAGGTATTGACCCATTTTTCATGCTTTTCTTGCATCTCTCTCATTTCTTTTTCCAGTTTTTCCTCCACCTGTCTAACTTGATTTTCAAAATCCTTTTTGAGCTCTTCCATGGCCTGAGCCCATGGGATACCTATTTCAGATGTTTGGAATACAGAGGCTTTGATTCCTATGTCTTTACCTGATGGTAAGCATTGGTCTTCTTCGTCAGAGAGGAGTGACGGAATCATCTGTTCCCGAAGAAAACAACCTTCTATAGTCTTATTTTTTTTCCCTTTTCTGGGCATTTTCCCAGTCAGTTACTTGACTTCTGAGAGTCCTCTCCACCTCTGGCCTAGGTCTGCCCAGCTAGTGCTTGGCGTCTGAGATTCAAATGCTGATCCCCAGCCTCAGGGGTGAGACTTTTGGCAGCAGGCCTGGCTGCTATTCAATGGGAGCTTAATTTCTGGTGCTCAGGTAGGGGTGGGGCCACCTCCCAGGCTCAGTTCCCTCAGGGGGTTTTTGCAGAGACCTTTTATAATGGAGCTGCTGCTGAGCTCCTGCCTGTTCTGGGAGCCTCTGGCAGCCTCCTGCCTCTGCAGCTGCCTCTGCCGTTGCCTCCTCAGGGGGCCTGAGTCCCAGAGACACCCGGCTCCCCTCTCAGCACGTCCAGATGTCTTTGTCAGTGACCTGTGTGTCTGTGGTTGGAGGGACTTTCGCGGTTGCTGGAGATTCCATCCCTGAAACCTGCTCGGATCTGCTTGCTTCTCTCAGTGTCGTGTGGCCAGGGCAGGGCAGGGCTCCTCGCCCGTCTGGTGCATGATGGACCTTTGGGATCGGTTTTTCAGGGCTGTCTGGAACGGAAATCTCCTTCACTGTGTTACTGTGTGGCTTCCACTGTTCCAGAATTTGTTGGAAGTTCTTTTTAGAGGAAATCCTTGGGTTGTGGGTTCGGAGCTAGCATATGTGAGTCTTTCTCCTCCACCATCTTGGCTCCGCCCCCATCCCTAACTTTTAGTACACGATAAGTCTACTTCCTTTTCTAATAATCTTTTTCCTTGATATTTTTTCCGCAACATCTTCTATATAAATAATTTTACACAATATGCTTTAGCATATTTACATTTACCATTGATTCTTATTCTTGTCCTTTGAGATACATGCAATTTGTATTCTTCTGAGATGGTGGTTTTATATGACACAGAGCTTAGCACAGCACCTCCGTATTTGATCATTAATTAACTCAAATTCCCATTTTGCTTTCTATAGTATATGCTTAAAAAATGTTTGTTGATTGACTGATTTCAATCTGTCTGACATGTCAGGGAACATACTGGTGTTGATAATAGAGAGTTCATTAGGAACATTAGGAAATCACGAAAAATATCACTTTCCCAAATGTATTGTAGTAATTTCAGTAAGCAGAGAGAATGCTGAGTCAGAAACACCTGGGTCCATATCAAACCCTAGTACTTTCCAGTCATGTGACTCTTTGCAAAGCACTTTAATCTCTTTCCCATTAAGTTTCCTTAACTGTAAAATAGGGATAAAGCAGCACCTACCTTGCAGGATTCTTGTGATGATCAGATGAAATAATATTGGTAAATTGCTTGACAGAATGCTTGGCAAATAATAAGTCCTAATAAAATTCTTATTTCCTTCCCTTATCCCTCTGCTGATTTTATCCTCCTTTTCAACTTTGGCACTTGATCACTCAACTGAAGTGTCTATTAAGGTATTTGTTTTGATAAACTAACTCAACTGGGTCTACACAATATATACATATCCAAGTATATGAATACATGTGTGTGTATACACATTTATATGTATATATTATGTGTATATATACACATAATGCATATATACACATATACATATATATTATGTGTATATATGTATATGTATTGTGTATACATATACATACACACACATGATAAATTGATTTAATTTGTGAACTCTTCTGAGTGGCTATGTTTAATCACAGTCACCTCAATGTCACCCATTAAATTGAAGCATCATGAGAACCTATACAAAATCTACATGAAACCCTTACCTTTTGGGATGTCAAATAGGTATTTCCTGAGATATTAGTCAACACCTTTAATGAACATGTTCTACTATTTATGTTTCACTGAATTGTATTCATCTTTTGAGTATCAAAATTATCTTTGTGATTAGTTTACTTATGGCTTCTTCAATGATCTTAATATAGTATAGGATGAAATATATTAAAGGAAAATAGCAATATAAGGATATATATTTTAAAAATATATAATGTAAAATAAGAAGTAGATTTTAAGTGTTTCTTAAAAAATATATAAAACTTGAAATTCCATAAACTTGAGGTAGGTCATAAAGAACATTTTACTAAGCATCAAAAGAATAAAACTTAAAAGCAATGTTGTGATGAGAATATGAAATAACTGGCTAGGAAGAAAATGTAAGAGTTAAACTCTAAGAACAATACAAAGCTGATATATAGTTAGGATGAAGAAATTTGATTGCCCTGACATCTGCTAGAGTTCAATTTCTGTTAAAAAACAGAACTAATAAGAAATGGCTACTTACTGAAGATATCATCTTTTAGAAATTAGAAGCAGTGTGGGAAACTACTGTCTTAGATCAGATTGTGAACTGATTAGTGAAGAAAAGATTATGTACTCCTAGAAGAAACATGCCATTTTAGAGATTTTTCTAGACAAGAGGAGAATATAAGGGAAAGGATCATAAAAATCCTGAGGCTTAGGAAAAACTTATTTGTAATGGGTCAGATAAAAGACAGGTGGAATTTTGTGGTCTAATATTCTAAAGAGGTAGAAACTTATAATCTTTCCCAGTGACTAACACAATGCTTAGAACAATTTTGCCTTTGATGAGCCACTATGTTGGGATTTTGTTAGTTTGTTTTGTCTTAATACAAGAGTAATAGCAGAAAGTTTATGGACTATGAGAGAAGAGTGATAATAGAACTCACTAATTCTTAGGAAGGTATAGTATCCCTATTGAAGATTCTAGCCAAAGTATAAGGAGTGACTAGCAAGAATTGTGGAATGAAGAGAAAAAAAATATAAGCAGAATATTAGTCACATGAATCAGCAGGAAATATATATGTACAGTCACATATAAATATATGTGCACACCAAATACATATGCAAGCATAAATATGTATATAATGCATATATGTGCATACATGCATATGCATAAACACATATACATGTGTCTATAACCATACAAAACATACATACCCACACACATGCCTTTGTATATATACATGCATAAATAATATATATGTGCACATATGCGTGCACATGTGTGTATACATATATATTCATATATGTGTATATTTTATATATATAAATATAGATATATCTTTATCTATCTATCTCTATCTCTATCTATCTATATATTTATATATTCTGGAAGAATGCACAAGGATAGTATGCTACATGAAGAAGCAGGGTGGAAGAAGGCTCATTGCGAACATGCATTGACATTATCAAAACACTTCCATTTCAGTCACCATGGAGTTTAACTGTATTGTGTACATTAGTTATGAGTTTCCTATGCATGAATTTTTCATCATGTGTTTGCCCTAGACCCATATGTTCTCCTCATACATGCCCTCTATATATGCTCTCTGACCATTCCTATTTCCTATGTGTATTACTTCCTATGCATATTTGCTATGTAGGTCCACAATTATCAATGTATGGGGCTAGTGTCCTCAAGGTTTACAAGGCAAATCTACTAGAATCATTTTTTAAACTCATATTTCATAAAATATCCTTTCTTTGAATTGTATGTCTTCTGGCTGACAAGAAAAGTAAACTCATTCATGGCTCTCAGTTAATGTTTAAGAAGATATGGACTTACCTGATCCCTGTATTCTGGTTTAAATTTTCTGGGGTAACTCATCTGTGTGACTTGGAAAAGGAGGCACTAGAGTAGTTATCAAGTTCTTTACATAGAAGCTTTCATTTAAAAGACTTACCATGCAGTTAGGTGGCTTCCCAAGGACATAAAACAAGAAAATGGTAGAAAGAGGACTCTAATCTAAGTTATGATCTTTGAGAAAGAATCCTATCCTGGGTGGAGCATTGTATCAGCAAGGACCCTGACATACATAGGAGGGTCTGCCATATAGGTTCTTAGATCTGCTTTGCTAAAAGTAAGGGCAACTTTTGAGGAGTCAAAAATCTCTACTTTAATCTAGCACATATATCATTCACTTAGTTCAGGGGAAAACTGAACTTCAGAGAAAATACAAACAGAGAAACAAAGATCAATAGATAGGGCTTCCAACTGTCTGACCATAATCAATACATTCCTAGTTACCAGAGAGAGAAGCATCAACATAAGGGTTTTCAAAGCCAAGGGCCTCCTTAGTGGCTTCCTGGAATCTCATGTAGCCAAACAAACACTTTCAATGAGGAAACCCCAAAGCAATACCTCACCTCAGAGTATTTATACACTTTTCAGAGTCAGAGGGCATCACAACCCTTGAGAATCAGTGCCTCATTAGAAATTTAATAAAAGGTAAGGGCCTCCCCTAATCAAACTTCCCTTAATGGGAAGGTCAATTTATGGATGGGGAAGCTCTTTAACTCTCATTAGCATTACAATCATTTATGTGAAGCAATGTGGAATTCATATATCTTTATATAGCTACATGACTCATGATGTCTATAAGAGATCCTCTGCTTTCAAATTCAGTCATGTGTATTTTACTATCTGGACTCTTGGAAGGTAGTAAACTCTATATGCTTCAATTAAGAAAGGGAAAACCTTCTTGAAGATATCATGAGTTGTACAAAGTGAAGGTTCATGTATGAAAGGTAAAGCAATAGAAAACAGCAAAAGAAAGAAGGGACTTCCTTAGTTTTTCCATGATCCTTAGAATTATCATGAGTGGTCCCACTGGAAAGCTAATACACCAGTGATGAGGGATAATTTATTGTTTGTTTGCTTGTTTTGGTAAATATGCAATGTGGTAAAGATGGGAGAACTTTAGGGTAAGCAAAGAAAGGTGAAGGCAGGCAGAATGTAATGAGACCACTCAGGTTGACTGACTTCCTGGAGTGATGTAAGAGTAGAAACAATGAAAACCATATGCCTAGGATGTAGGTATTTTTCCTCTCTCTCTCTCTCTCTCTCTCTCTCTCTCTCTCTCTCTCTCTCTTTCCTTTACATCTTTCCCTTCATTCCTTTCCATTAAGGATTCCCTTTTTGCCCTCAACAAAGGCACATGGAAGAGGTTCAGTCCAGAGGAAGCTTAGCCTTTAGAGAGATGGATCAGGTTTTATCATTTTCTCCCTCAAATTCGTTCCTTTTATGTGTCTACCTCAGAGTCCTTAGTAAAATTACTTAAAGCTTAATTTTGTCTCGTATCTCGACTCACTTAAAAAGAGAATAGGAAATTACGCAATGTAGACAGTATATCAGGTAAAAGAGAGTTACTTGTTCCACAGTAAAGAAATACTTTACACAATAAATTCTAAATTTTTACTAACAGATTTAAGCATTAAAATATTACTTCATTACTACTGCTATATTGTCCTAGGATATTGAAGCTTAAAAACATCAAAACATAAAGCGTTTCATGAGATTACTCAATCAGCATTTTACATTCCACTTGAATGTGTTGTAACAATAGTTTCTTCCAGAGCCTATGTGTTCTGGTAAGCCAGGCTAACGCATGAGCATTACCTGCCATGTTCTTACAGTCCTTCCTATACTTTTCCATCATATGAACCCTGATATGCTCAAAACGTGGAAAGTAAAAGGGGCTAAGAGGGAAGAGTCATTCTCTTTTAAGGTACACTTAGTGGACCACTTCTCTTGATTGAGTGGCTTCTTTGATATAGACTCTCACCCTGGTAAAGAGACCAAGGGACTCCAAAGTACCTGAGGCTTTCATCACAGATTAGCATTTGGAAAGCTGGAAGCTTATTGTTCAGCATATACTCTATGAGTTGTACTCTAATTCATTCTCATTATATACACCTTCTTCTTTTCTCACCACAAGAATCTCAGAATTGGCCTGCCTTCTATTCTTTTAACTGTCACTAAATCATATTTCCAATCAGGCTTTTACTTCTCTGACCCACTAATGAACAGAACACAATCTTTCAGTTGTATTTCTTATACTTCTGTTCATGTGGAAGAAGTTCTGGAGATGGAGGCAAATATATTGGATGTAGACTGAAAATGTCTTTGAAACCAGCCCGAGATAAAAGAAAGCAGGGAGAGAACTGATGATGGGGGATTGCTTTTGCTATTGTGTTTTCAGTCCTGCCACAGAAAATCATCAGATAGTCATTGGGACAATCTAGACTGGAAAGGGGTTAGTCCTAATAAATATCAATTGAAACAGTTACAAGAGGGCTCTCCTATGCAAGGGCAAGGGGAAGAAAAAGGAGTGCTTCTGTAGTTACGAAGCTAAGATACCTGTTTCCCAGATAACCTTTTGTATATAAGAGACAGAGTATTTGGGGTATAGGAATCAGGGACTGCTTGCATTGTATGTCGCTCATTTGTTAATGGTCCCAGAACATATATTCAAAAGATAAATCATTCCTCTTGTGAAAAATAAGAAATAATAATTGTTAAGCAAAAGAAATCAATTTTCTAAAACAAACCCATGATGATATGAACTCATAAAATAAGGGAATTCATTGTGAAGGTTAATACACTGTAATTTACTTATTGCATTGCACTTAGGCATTGTAAAGGATTCTATAACCATCCTAGAATCACCATCCACAGACCTTTGAAATGTGTGTGGCACTTTAGAATTGATAAGGATGCAGCAGAACCGAAAACACAGGATTTGCTTTATTTTCTGAACCATAATAACATTAAGATTTTACATACTTATGTATTACTGTGAATGAATATTAAAGAGAAAATTCATAGAGGTAACTTATTTAAGTAGCTCCAGCAAGGTGGAAATAAAATGTACCAAAAATTGGTTAATATTTAGCTTCTTAGCTTATCATTACCAGAAAAGGTTGTTATTACCTGACATTGAACTAAGATATGCCTTTTTAACATTCAGCAGCATTGTCATAGCAAGTTGAAGAGTACAAAGGAAAGGAAACAAGGATAGATGATAAAAAAAAGAATGTAAGAGCAGCAATTGTCTATTTCATAGGTTGAGTTTCATTTCTCAGAAAATCTCCTTGTAACCCTTATTACATCAAATAATTAATAGAAGATATGTTCAGTAAGAGATGATGCAGAAAAAAATGTCATTTTTCACCTCTGATGTGAAGGATGCTATATGCAGAATTATAAAACTTACATCTCAGCTTCTGCAAGAAATCCTTCTACTCCACTGTGATGCTAGTACCTTTTCTCTGTCAGTTGTCTGCAATTTATTTTTATACAATATATTTGTATATAACTGTCTACATATTTTTCTCCCATTAGATTTTAGACTCTTTGAAGGCAGGGATTGTCTTTTGCTTTTATGCGTATTGTCAGCTCTTAGCTCAGTTCCTGACAACTGGTAGGTACTTAATGAAAGTTTACTTATGTACTGAATAAAACATATAGGAATGGATGAGGAACAGAGGTAACCTGGGTACTGTTGCTCCTATGAATTGAGAAAATTTATGCTAACAACTTTGCAAACTTTAAAGTACGGTATATATTGAATTCAATTAACTTCAAGAACCATTTCTTAAGCTTATTGTGTGTTAAGTACTGTGCTAAGTCATGAGAATACACACAAAAGGAAATAGTCCTTGAGCTCTAAGAAGCCTACTTTTAAATGTAATCAAATGAGTATAACAATGTTTAGAAACTGTTTGACATAGTGGATAGAGAGCTGATTTTAGACTCAGGAAGATCTGGGTTCAAGTCGTGACTGTTTTTCCAACTAGTTTTGGGATCCTAGTAAGTCACAACCTCTTTAACAAGGCAACTCTAAGAGTCAAAGATGGAGAAGTCTTGTTAAGCAGCTTTTCCTCACTAAGAGATCTTTACACAATTAAATCATAGGTTAGATACTTTTCCATCCATCCAAATTCACACACATACACATACACAAACACAGACATGTGTGTATACAAATGTACCTACACATATAATATCAGTACACAAGTCATATTATTTGTTAGAATATTGGGATATTAGAAAGTTTCTATAAAACAATGAATCACTATATGAGATTTTTATTGAATGATCATAAAGTACTGCAAAAAATGCAACTTAATATGCACAATTTTATTTTTAGCAAAATGGAAAAAGTAAGGGATACCTTACTTTACCTATGAAGTATAATCTTAGGAAAGTATGTAAAATATTATAGTAACATATCAATCAATTACAACAATTTATTAAAATTTTTTCTTTGCCCCAAGAACTAGGGATATGAACACAGAAGGGAGATAGTCCATTCTTTCAAAGAATTTTCATTCTGTTGATCAGTGAATACAATGTATTCACTGATAAGGAGTCATAATATATCCATGACTCTATTTATACAGAATACACACACACACACACACACACACACACACACACACACACACACACATATACACACGCACACACAAAAGGGTGCTACCCTAGTCTTTAACCTGTCAGAGAAGTAAAAGGCTCTTGAAAACAAGATATAGCTATTGTATTACAGGTAGAAAATACACTAGAAATTATCCAATCTCTTCATTTTACATTTGGAAATAAAATATCTTGGCATAAGCAATATTAATTTATTAGTGGAATATCAATCACAACCTTGGGATCTGTTCTTCTAGAAATAAACAAAAACCAACAACCATAAAACCATGTAGAAATTTGTTGAGATAAGTAATATTTTAGCCCTGGCCTCCTGACTCAGTGAGTACTCTTTCTATTTTACAAAACCTTGTAGTTTTACAAAACCTTACATGCTATCTAGTTATATCTTTTCACATTCACACTTGTGCAATTTACATTTTGAATCCATATGTGGGACTTTACTTCTATGACCATTAAATTATACCTTCTTACATTCTTAAAAGTACAGTAGTTAGAGTACTTAAGGGAAGTTAGGGGCAAGATTTGCATAAGGTGAGATGATATGGATGAAATGTTATATGTACAACTTGAGGCCATAATGTTATTGTTGAGATAACACATGTAACAAAGTTTAAAAGGACACACAGTTTATAGCTGTGAAGATGATTTTAGATTAAATTTTTTCATTGACCTCCTTCCCTAAATCATATCTCTGACTAACCTTTCTCCTGATTATGGACAACCCATATTTCAATTTCCTTGAACAGAACCACACCTCTCCTTTAGAACATTAGAATCTCCAGACTCATTCTCTAACCTTTTAATTTCCTTCAAACCTTGTACTTTTAATTTTTTACTTTTTCCATTATGTTATTTAATCTCTCTATAAAATTTGTTTAAGCTATCCCTGTATATTTTTCTCCCTCTTGGAATTTCCTTCTGTTACTTTTAACTTTTGATATTTCTTTGTTTCACATCATCAGCATGAGACAACTCAGAGATTGTAGTTTCATGACACCTTGTAATGGGATATTTCTCAAGAAAAGATATATTCCACGTAATTAACATAAACCAAATATAACCAAATATAAAATAGAAGTGAAATGTTTAGTATATTAAACATGACTACATTTCCTAGGATAAGTATTGCATTCTCTTCCTATGCCTTTTTTTAGCATCCCACAATTATATTTTCTTGCATTTCTCTCTATTATATGAACACTGTCTCCATTGTTTTTGGGGGGTAACATGAATATGTGTATAAGAGGTTTCTCTTTGGAATATCACCATGTAACACAGTTCTTTGGGAAACCAAGAGGATTTCTTTTGGCATTCCCAGACTACTAGATGATATTTTATAGCCTAACCATGCTAACTCTGTTACTACCCATCCTGCTACCATGAGTCACTAACCACTGAGTCGCCATATTATAATCAATATGCCAGGATATCATTCTACCATTCTTCCTGGATGTATCAAATTGGATCATGTCATTGGTTCTGTGGCTCTCATACCGACTATAATATATGTTGCTTCATTCTATTACAATGAAAGATGACTGTGAGGAGAGACTGTCTCGTAATTAATATTTTTATTCTCATTAGCACAGCAATAAATGTTTAAGAAAGACTTTTTAAAATCAATTCGTGGATTTATATCATGGTAGCATGTTTAAGATAGGTGACATTGAAAAAAATTAGGGAATATTCAAGGAGAATAAAAGAAGGAAGTAAGGGAATGGCTTCTGGGCTAAAAGATTGAACTTGTTCATATTTTTTAGGTATATAAATATTGAGGTTTTCCTTCTCATTCTAAAACTTAATATGGTAACCTAAGAAAGTTTCATTTCTTTTGTCAGTGCTAGACTTTTTACTTAGTGTCATCACATTGTCTGAGCACTGGGCAGATCTTGAAACTACTTCATTAAGAGCCTGTCTTCAGATTCCTTAGGACTATCTGGGAGCCAAGATGGCAGTGCAATCAGTAACTGCTATCTCCCTCCCCTAGTTGACCTTTAGCAGCCCAGAGATTATCTCACCAGGAAAAACACTAAAACAGTGGGAGCAGGAGAAGGGGTAAACGGACTCTAAGCCCTGGAGGCTAGAAAGATAGCTAAGGAGGATTCCTCTTGCTGTGGCCAAAGGTGACCAGTGTAGTATCAGAGTTGTCCCAGACAACCCCCCTCCAAAAAACCGGGAGAATATCCTGAACCCCAGGGGGATGAAGCCAACAACTGCCAACACCAGGACTGTAGGCATGCCTCAGCAATCCAGTGGAATCTGGGGAAAGACACTAGGGCAGAAAGCTGAGCTTACCTATGCGCTAGCTCAGCAGAGGAGCATCTAGCATCTAGACAACCCCTCCCCAACGTTTAATGAGCTACTTCCAGGGCAACTGCCAGGAAATGCAAGAAAGATGTCACCTGGTCTCTGCTTTCAAACAACAGCCAGCTCAGCACCAGATAAGCTGCAGCATTTAATTTCTAACTGAAAGAACCAGAGGCCACAACACACAAAGCCTCAAGTTTTAGGCACAAGAACTATGGGACAGAACTCCCTGTGCCACAGGTGCAGAAATCTACCTTAAAAGTCAGAAAAAGGGTTATTACCAAAGAAGAAAAGAAAATACCACAGAATCTTTCTATGGGGACAAGAAAAAAACTCAAATACCGAAGAGGTCAGCATTGAGACTGTACTCCTATCTGAAACTTCAGAAGGGAATATGGACTGGTTGGAAACACAGAGTCTTTTCTGAAGAGTTCTGGAAGGATTTTAAAATCCAAATTAGAGAAATAGAGGAATAACTGGTCAATGATTTTAAAAATATGAAAAAAGAATTCACTGAAGAGAATAGCTCCTTTTTAAAAAAGGAAAATTGGAGAAATGGAAAAGGAAGTACAAAACTTAACTGGTGAAAATAACTCCTTAAAAGGAACAACTGAATAGATGGTAAAGTAGATGCAAAAGTTAACTGAAGAAAACAATTTCATAAAAAATAGAATCAGGCAAGTAGAAGCTAATGAATCTATGCAACAACAAGAATCAAATAGAATCTACAGAATGAAAAGATAGAAGAAAATGTAAACTGGGGCTGAGCCAAGATGGCAGAGTAGAAAGAATCACATATGCTAGTTACGAACCCACAGCCCAAGGATTTCCTCTAAAAAGAACTCTCAACAAATTCTGGAACAGTGGAAGCTGAGCATCAACACAGTGAAGGAGATTTCTGTTCCAGAGAGCCCTGAAAAACCAACTCTGGTCCATCACGCACCAGAAGGGAGCAGAGCCCTCCCCTGCCCGGGCCATGCGGCACTGAGAGGAGCGAGCAGATCTGAGCAGGCTTCAGGGACAGAATCTCCAGCAGCCACGAAGGTCCCTCCACCCACAGATGCACAGGTCAGTGAAAGAGACGTCTAGACGGGCTAAGAGGGGAGCAGGGTGTCTCCAGGACTCAGGCCCCCCCAGGAGGCAGCAGCAGGGGCAGTGGCAAAGGCAGCAGGAAGCCAGAGGCTCCCAGAGCAGGCAGGAGCTCAGCAGCAGCTCCATTATAAAAGGTCTCTGCATAAACCCCCGAGGGAACTGAGACTGGGAGGCAGCCCTGCCCTGACCTGAGGACCAGAAATTAAGTTCCCATTGAATAGCAGCCAGGCCTGCTGCCTAAAGCCCTGAGGCTGGGGAGCAGCATTTGAATCTCAGACCCCAAGCACTAGCTGGGCAGACCTAGG
>JAQQSK010011061.1:0-12429 GCA_028658325.1 Potorous gilbertii | reverse complement strand
AAAACCACACTTATTTATATAATTCATCTTTATCAATACATCAGTACACTAAAATCTGATAAGAGTCACATTTTAATCTGATTTGATACTCAAAAGTGCTGTGGATCACATGCAGTCCATAGGCCCTGTGTTTGACCCATATCTGACCCATATCACACCATCTTTTCCACAAAAATATCATAACAAAATTTTACAAAAACTTCACTGAAATCTGGGCAAATACTACCTATAGCATTCTCCCACCTTACAGATTTTAACCATGTTTAAAAGAAAAGAAATCAGGTTAGTCTGGCATAACCTCTATTTAAAGAAGCTACATTGGCTAATTGTAATTACAGTTTCATTTCATAGATATACACTAACCATCTCTTTAATAATATATTATAATTTTTTTTCCAGGAATCAAATTCAAGCTCACTGACCTATAGCTTTGAGATTCCATTCTCTTCCCTTATTTGAAAATTAAGACAACATTTGTCAGAGTCTAACCCCTGCAGTCACTCTGTTCTTCTCCCCAGTTTTCTGCAGATCAATGAGAATGGCTCAGTAATCACATTTGTCCATTCTTCCAGTTCCTGTGAATATAGTTCATCAGGTTCAGGTTATTTCAATTCATCAAGGGCATCTAGATACTTTCTTTTATCCCACTCCTTATCTTGGGTATCTTCCCTTAATTAAGTACTTTTGTTCTGTCCTTTTTGCCCAAAGATCATTTTCCTTGGTAGAAAAAAATACAAGCTAATGAAGAATTAAATAGCTTGCTTCTTTCTGTCCTCGACCATTATCCACTCTTCACCTAATTTTTCATCCTCAGCTAACATCCCTCCTAGAATGTCTCCTGTCCTTCTTTGATTCTCTTCTATTCCTCCAGTTCACTGGGAGAAAGCCCTATTTGTTGTCCTTAACTTTCCTTCCCATCTCAGTTCATTCTGTGTTTTAGCAATCCTGACATTATTACCTACTAATGCTTTCTTCTGACTCCTCTTACAATGGTCAAAAATCATAGCAATTACCATAAAAATTATCTTTTTTAAAAAAGGAATGATTTCCAAATTGATTATCCCTCAATTCAAGTCATCAAACATTTACTGAATGTCTGCTATCTACTATATGAAGTTTATGCATTATGTTATATCTTTTAAGATAATAAAGATGATTGGAAATACATTTAGCTGATGTTTGTATGGAACTTTAAGATTTGCAGTGTTTTACATATGTAACCTATATCAATTTGCTTACCATCCTGAGGGAGGGGCAGAAGAGGGAGGAATAGAATTACTAACTCAATTTTTTTCAAAAAAGGCATGTTAAAAATTATTTTTAAATGTAACTGGGAAAAATGAAATATCTAAAAATAAATAAATATTATTTGTCATATGGAATGATGCTCTGAAAGGAGCAGAGTGAGGGATATTTGAGATAGCTATGGTGATGTAAGAAACAGAAAATATCAATAAAAACCTATTTTTAAAAGAATTCACAATGTTTTATATATATTTTGTCTCGATGCAAAGATGAATACAATGTCACTATTGTCACTAAATCCAGGACAGTGTCCACCTGCATGACAATAGCTCCTCATATAGACCAGAAGACTACATTATGCATTTTACATTATTCTCATAAATATGTATTTTGCAAGTGCACAAATATGTACAATTACTTGATAGACTGTTTGGGTTTTCATTTGTTGAATATTTAATTCAACTGTAAATGTTTAATTCATATTTACCATGTTGATGTAACAGTTACAAAATTATTCCTGTTCCTCTAAACACATTGAATGTTTCCAATAAATTTGCATGCTAGAATTTGTCTAAGCAAAATCTATAGTTGCCACCCAAACTATAGAAACACCATGCATTAACATGGAATTGCCAATCTCACCAAGAAGGGAAATGAAACTATCATTCATTAGAACAACAAATTGGCAAAACTGGAATAAGATTGCCTTAGAAAGTAAGGCAATCCCCCTCATTGTTGGTCTTAAAGCAAAAGCTCAATGACCTCTTGTTGGATAGTTGGTGGTAGGGATGATTTCTCAGGCATTGACTGAAGCTTTTAAATTCTGAATTTTTTTTATTCTTGTAGGGAATTTTCAAATGATAAAATAAGGTCTATGTAAATGTTAGATGTCAATACCAACAATCCATGGAGCAAATGGAATTTCTCAAATTTAATTCTAACGTGGGCTTTGTGAGAATCTCAAGTGAAAAAGAAACTTACAAGTCATCTTTGCCAGCTCATTCATTTTTACAGATAAGCAAATTAAGATAAGCAAAGTAAGGCCACTGTAACCTGTGTCTCATAATTTTTAATATGTTAAATGTAATAAACTTTAAATCATTGTTTATTATGTCCTAAGGTTATAGGAATTAATTAATCACCAAAACACCCCTAGAATACCAGTCCGGTTCATCTCAACTTTTGGCTGTTCAACTATTATACTACAGTTATTTGTTCACATTTTTATCCCCCACCCAACTATATGCTCCTTGAATATAGGAACTGTGCATTACTTTGCCTTTGTATCTCTAGCAAGAATCATCTACATTTCTACAATACCTTAAAGCTGAAAAATCATTTTTTTTCAGTGTAACTCTTTGGAATAGATTAATTAATGAATCTTTTTCTTATTTTACCCATAATAAAAATGGAATTCAGAGAAAAAACAACTTGCCCATGGTCACAAAGCCAGTAAATGTCAGAGCTGAGATTGAAACCCCTCCAGTATATATATCATTGCCTCTAGCACCTATCATGTAACCCTTCAAATAGTAAATGTTCAACATATTTTGGTTAAAATGAATTAGATTGTTGAACCTTGGATGACTCAGAAAAGGAATGATCCAACAAGAAGGAAAAGGGTATTTGCTGATGAATTAAGGAGAGCTTTGTAGAATCCAAGATTTGGAAAGGACTTCAGAGTTCATCTCTCCGATTAGCAGCTATTCTGCCACAGCTCATCTAGTGATGGAAAGTATCCACCTCATGAGGCATTTGTCAGTCCCATAATCATTTTTCATGCACCTAACTTTAGACAATGAGGAGCTAGGTGCTACCCTTCCATGACTTCCAATGGATAGACCCAGGACCTATTCTTTCATTAGGTCCTTGACTTACAGAATCTTCTACCAAAAGGATGTTGTGTACCAGATGTGCCTATCTGAAAGATTGCAGGCACAAGTACAAAATTAGGAGAATTCATGGAGACTCTGTTTGTACACATAAGTTTTTTTAGATTATGTTTTAAACTCTTGAAAGGAAGGACTATGTCTATTTGATCAGTCCTATTGAGTGACAGGGTGACAGGATCTTACCTCTGTTCAAAGAGAAGGTAGCTGCTGTCCAGTGCTGAAAGGTAAGTTCTTGCAATGGTCATGTACCTCCTATGGAATAACTTAGCTTGGAGTAACTAATTTTTTCACAATTGTCTTTCCTGAATATTTCTTGCATCTGTTATAAGGACCCCTTGAAAAGCAAGAGCCTTGTTAATTGTTTTTGCACTTATGTGACTCACCACAACCATCATCACATTACCATAGGAAATAAACTCACCACATAGCTCTTCATCTGTTATTAATTTGGAAACATAGAGAAAGAGATATATAAAGAAAGAGAAAGAGAGAGAGAAAGGGAGAGAGAGAAAGAATATAGAAATATAAAATTTTCTGGCAATTGCTACTATTTCAAAGTCCACAAAAATTAGAAACACAACTAGAAAAGTCTTACCCCCATGTCAGCAAATACATCTATTCTGCTCTTTGCTGGGTTCACATGTCTTTGGGTGTCTTTTAGGTGAATAGAATTCTATTGCACATCTGCTTATCAATATCATTCTGAGAGGTACTTGGAAACCTGTAATAATCTTCTGAGATAGTCATTTGACCAGATGGTGGAATCTGTGATGTTAATTGACTACATGATATTTTATCTCTAGGTTCATAAATGAGTCATATATCTGGAATGCCACTATTATCCATCACTAGCGAAGGCTGTTGGCAGTGGTTAAGGAGGGGCAAGCATATCTAGTCATTTATAACACAACACAATATAATATGCTTTATGAAATTGGTCTACCATGATACCAAAGTTGAACAAATAAAGTAGGTCTTTGAATTAGGGATGACAAGGTAATAGGATATGGAATTTTATATTTTAGTGCTGGAAGGGAGCCTCCACATCATCAAGTTCCACGTTGGGTGAATCTTTATTACGTAAGTCATCTTCACAATAAGTGATCATCCAGTCTCTACTTGAATACTATCAGTGATAAGGAATGATAGAATTTTAAAATAAGAAAAGAATAAGAAGATTATCATACCCAGCCCCCTTCATTTAATGATGCCAGGACCAAGGTCCAGAAACATTAAATGATTTCTCAGTCACAGGACTAGTTAGCATTAAGGTCAAGGCAAGACCTCAGGTCTCCTGGCTCCTAGCCCAATGTTCTTTATACTAAACTAAACTGTTCAATAAGAAGAAATAAGAGATAGTATATGGCAGAATAAAATTTTAGTGGAACCACAGATTTCCCAATCCTAACCAAAAATAAACTTAAACTGATACAAATATCATGTGTAAAAATAATCAGATGCAAATATTAGCATGTGTTACTATTCTAATCCAACAAAGCCATAAACTGTGCTATGTATTTTTTCCTAGCAGCTCTGTAGAAGTCACCAGATGTGGTTCAAGTTAAAATAACATAGTGAGACACAAGTTAATTACATAGTTACCCACAAAAATCACATACATTGTTTTACAATAATAATGTGGTAAACAAATACATGCTCACTCCATGGGAAATGGTGGTAATTAACCAGGAACACATGTTCACACTATAGTATTGTCTGCTGATAATTCTGCAATTAGCCAATGGCAGCACAGAATAATAGATGTTTATCTGTGTTTCTCTCACCCTTGATGATATCCATCCCATGTGGGACATATGTAAAAGATGTGTCCAAAGGCTTACAGATGAACCACAAAATTTTAGTATTTATTTGTACTCTATTCTGAATTATCCACACAGATGATGGGGATCTCGCATAATCCAAAACTAGAAAATAATCTGAAAGTATCTTTTCTTTGACTTTGGCTGCATCTCTGGCTGGGGTATGGGAAGGAAGATGGAGTTGTTTGGGTTTTTTTTTTTTGAAGAGGAGTGGACAGAAGATATTCAGAAGTGATGTGACCAACAAAAGGAGAATTCTGGAAATTGTTGGTGAAATTTTGGGAATTGCAGAAAATAAGGGAATAGGTTTACATTAAACTTGTTTTTTTATCAAAACACAAATAAATAAATAGAAGAAGAAGAAGAAAGTATTTGCCTTCCTAGTTACTACTGTTGTTAAAATTTACTTAGTGTTTTACAGTTTCCGAAGCACCTGCATGCACTATGATATACTGGAAACAACTTTAAATTCAGCCTCAGGCAACCTGAGTTTAAATCCTTCTTCTGCTACTGCTACCCCAAATTGCCTACCTTCTATACAATTAAGGTTTAATCTAGATGATCTTAAAGGTTCCTTCAACTCCAAACCTTATGATGGCATAATTATCTCATTTAAGCCTCACAAGAACCCTATAAAACACAGAGATGGAATATCATTAGCTTCATTTTTGAGATAAGGAAAATAAACTGATGAATTTACCAAAGATGACACTGCTAACATGGGAGAAAGCCAAGATTGGATTGTATCTTTTGACTCCTAAACTATAGCTTTTTCCTATACCACAACTCTCTGGATTCTATTTTGCATGCAAGTATGCTTTTCCTAAAGATGCCCCTGTAGGAGTAATTGGAGGAAATGGTACCAAAGCATTTTAAGGTAGCAGAGGGGAAATTGGAACAGCATCTAAAAATGGCTGCAAATATCTGTAAAGTGCAATATCCCAAAAGGTGATAAATTGAGATTAATGAGATATTATGATTGTACTCCTCCTCCTCAACCCCAATCACCTAGAATCAGTACTGAGGATAGAACTAGTTACAGGTTGAGGCTTGTGTTCCATGACACTGTATTGATAATGCATTTTTTTTTTGTTTTAGTATAATCAAGTGCCTCTGATTGAATAATGTGATTAAAGAAAATTTTCCCCACCCATTAATTGGCCTGCCCATTAAGGGGAGTTTGATTAGGGATGTGTGTGTTCCTCCTTCATTGCCAAAGAAGACCATGCCACCAGAGAAATAATGACATGACTTGCACTTGACTTGGTTTTGAGTGAGGGAGGACTGTGCAGATCACCAGCTTTACTTCTCCTCTAGGGTCATCTGAATCCAGTGACCAGATATTCATCAGGATGACTGGAGATGACCCAGGATGAGACAATTGGGGTTAAGTGAACTTGCCCAAGGTCACACAGCTAGTGAGTGTCAGGTGTCTGAGGTGAAATTTGAACTCAGGTCCTATACCTTCTGTTAAGTTCCTAATGAGGCACTGGTTCTGAAGGGTTGGGATGCCCTCTGGCTCTAAAAAAAGTATAAATACTCTGAGGGTGAGGTTTTATTTTGGAGCTTACTGATTGGAAGTGTTTTGTTTGACCAGATAGGACTCTGGGAAGATGCCAAGGAACCTCTGGCTTTGAAAACCCAGATGTTAGTGCTTCTTTCTCTGGTAAACTATGTATGTAATTGTAAAATATTTGGATCTGTCTGTTGATCTATGATGTATAGATTGCTTATGTCAGGCAGCTGGAAGTACTGTCTATTGATCTATACTTCTCTGAAATTCAGAGCGCTGACTTTTTCCCCTGAACTAAGTGAATGACATAAGAGTTTGATTAAAGAGATTGCTGACACCTCAAAAGTTGCCTTTCCTTTAGAAAATCAGATCAAAGAACCTGTGATAGTAGGTCCCCCTTTATTTGTTGGGGTACTTTATAGACACAAGCTGCAGTATCTTTGGGATGGAAAGAGAAGAATGACTATGACCAGAATACTTCTGCATAGACAAGGCTCAGAAGTATCAAGTAGACCCCACAGACATGCCATCATTTGTCAGTTAAAAGCTACTAAGTATAGATGTCTGAGCAGTTAGGTGGCCTAGTGGATAGAGCACCAGTCTTTCTGAATTCAAATCTAACCTGACTATGTAGTCCTGGGCAATTCATTTAACCCTGTTTACTTTAATTCCTCATCTGTAAAATGAGCTAGAGAAGAAAACGACAAACTTTGCCAAGAAAACACCAAATTAGGTCATGGAGAGTCAGAAACAAATGAAATGAGTGAACAACAACAATAGAAGTCAGAGCCAGGAGGATGGGCACAGATCAGGAAGAAAGAAAGGAAGGAAATAAGATTATTTATTTATTAAATGCTTATTTTGTGTCAGGCAGCTGTGCAAAGTACTGAGGATACAAATACAGGAAAACAAAAGACAGTTTCTGCCCTCAAGGAACCTACATTCCAATGGAGAAAGAAAACACACAAAAGGGAGCTGAAAGGGGATGGAGTGAGAAATAGAGGTACCAGGTTGTTAAAGTGTAGAAAGGAAGAGAGCCAGGAAAGGAATAAAGGGAAACTACACAAAAAGGAGGTTCTGAGAGGAACCCACCAAAGAGAAAAAATAGGATTGAAGATGGTAGACTGTTCCAGGGCTATGAAGCCCCAGGCACTAAGGGAAATTCCAAGATGAACCAGCAGTGGAGAGGCAACGGTTCTGAAGTCCAGCAAGTCAGGAAAAGGGGAATGGAGGAAACGTGTACATATAAGTAAGCACAAAAATCTTGGTATCATGCCTTTAAATCAGCTTTTGATAATCAATACCTTCCCAACTCCCACAACCTCCTCTAGTCTCTGACTGGATGTTCAGTGTGCAGAACAAAAACTCCTGCCAGAGCTTTCCTTTATAAAGGACAGGAATTTGTACTTCATAGCTAACACGCCATTTTCCATGTGCAACTTTGCTTGTCCTGAACTCACTGGAAAATCATGCCCCCTCACCACCTAGTCCTGCTCCTCTCCCCACCCCCACCACTGTTCAGTTTCTTTTTCATATTGTCTTCCTCTATAAGACTGTAAGCTCTTTGATGGCTTGCCTTTATTTTCCTTATTTGTATTCCCAGTCTTTAACATAGTACCTGGCACATAGTAGGCACTTAATAAATAAATGTTTATGAATTGAATTGAAGAGTATATAGAAGCTGATTTCAGAGAAGCACTAGGAGCTGGGAAGACAGTTCCAGTGTAGATAATAGCATTTAAGCTGCACACTGAAAGAAACTAGGGATTGTGAGAGACAAGGGTGAGGAAGCAGTGCATTCCAGCCATGGGAAAGGCACAAAGATGGGAAACATGTCTCATGTAAAGAACAATCATAGCCCAATCTGACTATACCACTGCATATACGAAAAGGAGCAATCCCTAATTAGATTAGAAAGATTGGCAAGGGCTGGACTTGAGCTCCCTAGAAGATTGACTGAGAACACTTGTCCAGGAGAAGAAAAGACTTACTGGGAAACATGTAGAAGAAGAAATAGCCTTGGTTTTGGCTCTAGAAAACAGAACTAGGAGGAATGGGTGGAAGTCACCCAGTTAGAAATAAGTTGTATGCACAAAAAAGCTTCCTAATGATTCATGGTACCAGAATAGACTAGGCTGTCAAAGACCACAATGAGTTCCCCTGCTTTAAAAGTCCAGGTGGTTTGATCTGCTTGTTGACCAGAAATGTTGGAAGGGGGATTCCTGATTAGCTGAGATGACCTGTGTCTTCCAGTTCTGTGATTCTGTGCTCTTCTATGGTCATCATCAAAGAAAGACTGGGACAGCAGAACCTCCATAATCCAATATGTCAAGGTCACAGTATTTGGATTTGGAGCTGAAGGAATTCCAGTGATCTAATCCAATCCCCTTATTTTACAGATCTACTGTTAAAAAGTTTTCTTAGTTTTCAAGGAGTTACATATCCACCTAAGGGAGGGAAAAGAACTCCATAGACTTAAAAACAACTATTTCATCATTTTAGGGGCATCAAGGAAGATGAAGTCAGTATCTTCAAGGTCCTTCAGCCTTGGTTAAGGACACCTTCTGATCTTCCATTGCCCTTCAAGCAATATTGGATCAGTAAAGTATTTTTTCTAGCTACATTTATATTAGATAGCACTATTGACTTCCTTCTCTTTTATGATGCTATAAAGCATGCTGTAGGGAAATAAAGGTTTACTTTGCAACTGAGAATTCATGGGCACACATTCCTGCTGACTCTTCAGAACCTCAGAAAAGTGTCTCATTGCCTTTTGTTGATCAGGATATTTTTAGAACCAATTAACTGTCCTTTCCAGAGAGCTCTTTGTGTCATAATTAGCTCCTTGTGTGTTGGGCAAGAGAGAAGGGGTGTATCTATACACTTGCTGGAGCTCTTAAAAGTCGGTCTTAAAATGATCTAAGAGACAAATATGTGAAAATAGCAGACTGCTTTGAATATTTGGTCTCTTGTCTGTCAGAAGACCTCTATTTAAATCTTGCCTCTTATGCTTACTACCTTTGTGACACGGATCAAGTCATGAGTCTCAGTATTTTCATCCATGACTAGATAGTCTCTCTGGTACCTTCCAGCTCCAGATTTATGATCCTATAATCTTCTGACCAAAAATCAACTAAAAAGCAACCTCTCTTTTGCAAGATCCATTGGTGACAAGGAAGATTTTCTTTTCTTTGACTGTAGTTCTCACCAATTCATTCCTACTCCTTCACAAAGGAACTCCTTCCATCTTTCTTCTTTTCCAAAATCTTGGAAAGAATGCTTTGAAAGACTTTAGTAATCATTTCAAGGAAATGATAGTCCCACTATAACTTGCAAAGTTTAGATCACCCTACACACATTTTAGGAGTGGCATCAACAAGCTATGTTATGAATAGAATGGCTGGGTGAAATGAATGATGAAAGGCTGTAAACCATGCCACATAAAGACTGGCCAAAGGAATAAGGACCATTGAGTCTGGAGTACTTAAAGAGGATAAGTTGCTTACTGTCAAGTATTTGAAAAGCTGTCACATGGAAGAAAGATTAAATTTGTCTTATTTGACCTCAGAAGGCAGAGCCAGGAACAAGGAGTAAAGTTACAAACAGGCCAATTTAGGTTTGAGGTCAGGAAAAACTTCCTGCCCATTTTCCCCAAAGTCCTACTATTCAACTTTTGTATCATTCTGTTGCTTGAATTTAAAACATTTCAAGAGACCTCTCATCTCTGTGTCTCTGCTTGCCATGTTCTCTGTACCTGGAATGATCTCCCTCTACTTCTTCAGGGGCTAGATTTCTACCCTTCTTTAAAGCCTGACTCAAATGCATGAAGCTTTCCAGAAATGTAATAGCTTTCTCACTTTTACATCAAATGGAACTTCACCTTATACCTCTCTAGAGCACTTCTGTATGATGGTTATTGTATCTGTGATGGTGTCTTATCCATCATTTGCCCATAAGCTCCCTGAGGGCAGGTACTCTGTCTTGTCTAAACTTTCTATTTCTCCCCATATGCTTACCACAGTGCTCTGCACACATTATTATTTAAGAAATATTTTGGAATAAATTAATTAAAGAATTAATATTGAATGACCTGAATCAGCAAATTCTAATGCCATTGAACAGAAAATCATAGTTCTGTGAAATGGAAACAATTAAAGGAGAGGAAATTCAGTCAGATGAAATTCTTACTGTTATCTTTGGACATCTAAATTTCCTGATTCAATTTAGACTTAAATTTGCATATTAATTGGCTTACCAAAAATACTGAGTCAAATCCACATATAGAATATCATGGGCACATCATGTTTACCACTATAAAACCATCAGCTGAGATAGACAAAGGTAACTATGACATCCTCAACTGCACCTGTCCCTGCCCATCTTCTTTTACTGTTCTTTCCTCATCTGCAGGAGACTAAATTCTGGCTCAGTGGGATTATCAGGTTTTTAAGGAAGGCTCCAGGATATAATGAAAACATTATAGTAAATGGCACATAGTAGGAATTTGATAACTGTTAGTCAACTGATTGATGGAATAGTTGACTTCAGGTTAGAAGACCTTGTGACTGAATAATTCTCGAGTTTCAGTTACCTTATCTGTAAGATGAGTATAGTAACACTTTCATTCAAGAAAAGTTACTTAATTGTATAAAAATCCATAGATTTGTTAACTGGGAACATATGCTAAGGAGGTTATTGACCAAAAAAAAGACCCATATGTACAGAAATATGCATAACAGCATTATTTGTCATAACAAAAAACTTGGAAACAAAAATGTGTGCCCAAAGAATAACTAAATAAATTTCCATATGAATATAACAGAATATTACTGAACCATAAGGAATGAAGAATGAGAAAAAATGTGTGTAGTGATGCAGCGCAGACAAGCAGAGTCAAGAGAAATATCTACACAAGGTCTAAAACAATGTAAACAAAGCCAACCTCAAAAAGTGACTACATTTCGGTAAAAAAAAAAATGGTCAACAAAAAATAGTACCATACTATCAACAACAGTACAGGACATACAGATAAGCTGGAGCCAGCTCATCTAGGCTCTCAAAAGCCACTTGTTCAGTTTTCAGTAAGAACATTTATACCTTAGAAATCAGCAAATGCTACAAATCAGGGTTGGATTTATTGTTTAGCTTATTAGCTAGACTTAAGAAAGTGATGATGAAAATATTGATAATACAGATTAAACTTTAAAGTGTGTGCTGGTCAAAGTCCATCGTTAAACACTTATCAGCATGCAGCTGGACCTAATCCTCCTTATGACAATTGATAAATTGTATTCAGGGAATGTTGGGATGAGTGATGGGGGTGGTGAGATTGTTAGGAAGTGTCTGTGGCCTTGAAACAAAATTTTCCATTTCTAGGTACAAAAGGAACTAGGTGGCCTCAAAAATCTTTCTCAAGTCTGAGATTCCATGCTTCAATTCGATTCAGCAAGTATTTATTCAGAGTCTAGCATGTGCAAGGCATTGTACTGCACTAGGTCCTTTGCCTTCAGGGAGACTGTAATCTATTAAGGGGAATGACACCTATGCAAATCATAGACTTTCCTTCCGTTAGTAGATGCTATGAATCTGTGTGTGTCAAAAACAGCTTGGCAGTAGGACTTTGAATGATAAGTCTCTTTGGAACTGGGCTGAGCCTCAAGCTTATACCTGAAGCCACTATCACTTTAATCACTTTATCACTTATCACTTGATCCCTGGAAGAGTTTGCATTCTAATAGCAAAGCCTCAGAGAAGGCAGGCTGACCTCTATGCCCTAAGGAAGCACAGTGGTGGGGGACTTTAGAGGAAAGAGATTTGTACACAATTATAACACAAAGCAGATAGTGATGAAATGCCTGGAAGAGATCAAACAGAATGGTCTGGGACATTTATCAAGGCAAAAGTCACTTTTGCAACACAAGGTTGTTTTGAAAATGAAATATAAAGCACTTTTTAACTA
>JAQQSK010011060.1:0-12429 GCA_028658325.1 Potorous gilbertii | reverse complement strand
CAGATTGGTGATAGGGGAAATTAGAATGCTCAGTGTACTGGGGTGGGGGAGGGGACAAATGAGGAAAAAATTTTGGAACCCAAAATCTTGTGAAAATGAATGTAAAAAGTTAAATAAATTTATATTAAAAAAAAAGAAATAGGCTGGAAAATTAGTAAGTAGCAACAAGAAAACTTGACCATAAAAAGCTACTATGGTAGCAAATAACACCAAGATACAATCTTAGAAGACAATAACGTGAAAATGGCTACAACCCCTAAAGCCTCAAAGAAAAATGCTAATTGTACCCAAGCTCACCATGAATTCCTGGAAGAGTTCAAGAAAGAAATGAGTGGTAAAGAAAAAGTTGGGGAAAGAAATGAGAGTGATACAAGAAAATTATGAAAGAGGAATTAATTAATAGCTTAGAAAAAGAAGCAAAAAAAATAGAGAAGAAAATAACACTTTAAAAAAACAAAATTGATCTAATGGTAAAATTCACTGAAGAGAAAAGTCCTTAAAAAGAAGAATTGGCCAAATGGAAAAAGAAGTACAAAAGCTCAATGAAGAAAATAATTTCTTAAAAATTAGAATTGAGTAAGGGGAAGCTAATGGCTCCATAAGACACCAAGAAACAATAAAATAAAAAGAATGAAAAAAAAATAGAAGAAATTATCAAGGAAAACTGCCTCAATATCTTAGATACAGAGAAATTGAAAATACAGAGAAATAGATAGAAATTGAAAGACTTCACCAATTTCCTCCTGAAAGAGATCCCAAAATGAAAACTCTCAAGAATATTATAGCCGAATTCCAGAGCTGCCAGATTAGGTAGAAAACATTTCAGGCACCCAGAAAGAAACAGTTCAAATATCACGGTGCCACAGTCAGGATCATACAAGATTTAGCAGCTTCCATGTTAGAGGAGCTGAGCGCTTGGAGTACGATATTTTGGAAGGCAAGGGAGCTAGGGTTACAACCAAGAATAACTTACCTGGTAAAAGCGAGTATAATCCTTCTAGGGGATTAATATTTAATGAAACAGAAAATTTTTAAGCATTTTTGATGAAAAGACAAGAGCTGAATAGATAATTTGACATTCAAACACATGAATGTCATGTGAAAACAAGAAAAGGTAAACATAAAAGAGTAATCATAAGACAGTCAATTAAATTTAAACTGTTCACATTCTTCCATGGAAAAATGATACATGTAATTCCCAAGACCTTTATCATTACTGGGACAGTTGGAAGGAATCTACATAGACGGAAGGCATGAGTGTGAGTCAGTTATGTTGGGATGATCTCTGCCCTCTATTCCCCAAAAAATTAAAGGATGAGAAAGAGGGATGCACTGGGAGAAGGGAGAAGGGAGAGGAAGCATAGGGAAACCTTTCCCACATAAAAGAGCCATGCAAGGAAGAGCTTTTATGGTGGAGGGAGAAATGGGGGAACCTTACTGTCATCAGAGGGAAGAATATATATACACACTCAGATGGGTACAGAAATCTATCTTACCCAACAGGGAAATAAGAGGGAAAGAGAATAAGAGATATGGAGAAAGAGGTAATGATAAAGGTGAGGGCGGATTAAGGGAGGCAGTGGTCAGAAGCAAAGCAGACTTTTGAGGAAGGACAAGATAAAAGGGAAGAGAGAAGGATAAACAGAAGAAAATAGGACGGAGGAAAATATACAGTTAGTAATCATAACTGTGAATGTGAATCAGATGAGCTCATTCATAAAACAGGAATGTACAGCAGAGTGGATTAGAAAACAGAGTCCAACAATACGTTGTTTATAAGGGACACACTTGAAATACAGACACACACACACACACACTGAGTTAAAGTAAAGGGCTGAAGTAGAAGCTATTATACTTCAGCTGAAGTAAAGAAGTCAAGGGTAGTGATCATGATCTCAGACAAAGCAAAAGCAAAAGCAGATCTAATTAAAAGAGGTAATCAGGAAAGCTACATTTTGCTAAAAGGTACCGTAGACATTGAAGTAATATCAAAAATTTTCACAGCAAGTTTCTCTAGTAAAGGCCTTGTTTCTTAAATATATACTGTGTACAGAACTGAGTCAAATTCATAAAAATAAGAGTCATTCCTCAACTAATAGTCAAATGATGTAAACAGGTGATTTTTAGAAGAAAAAAATCAAAACTATAGCCATATGAAAAAATTTTCTATATTTCTCCTGATCAGAGAAATGCAAATTAAAACAACTCCAAGGTACCACCACTGCACACCTACCAGAAATGATAAACATTGGAGAGGATGAAGGGAAACTTCATGGTCTAACTATTCTAGAAAACAATTTAGAACTATATTCAAAGGGCTATGAAATTGTGCTATGAAGTCTTGTGACCTCACAATGTCACTACTAGGTCTGCACCGCCACAGAGACTGAAAAGCAAAACTACATGCACAAAAATATTTATAGTAGCCCTTTTTGTGATGGCAAAGAATTGGAAATGGAAGGGATGCTCACCATTTAGGGAACAGCTGAACCAGCTATAGTATATGATTGCGATGGACTACTATTATGCTAAAAGAAATGACAAGGAGAGCAGTTTTAGAAAAAACCTGGCAAGACCTGAACTGATACAGAGTGAAGTGAGATGAACTAGGAGATCATTCTGCACAGTAACAGTAGTGTAGGAATGATGCTTATCTGTGAAAGGCTTGGCTTACTCTGATCAATACAATGACCTGAGACAATTCCAAAGTACTCATGATGAAAAAATACTATCTATCTCCAGAAAGAGAACTGATAAACTCTGAATACAAATTGAAGTACAATTTTCATGCTTTATTTTTTTGTATTATGGTTAATATGGACATGTTCTTGGCATGATTTTACATGTATAATAGATATAATTTTGTTTACCTTTTCAATGAATGGGAAAGCATTAGGAGGGAGGGAAAGATTTTGGAACTCAAAATTTAAAAAGAAAAGAATGTTTAAAATAAATAAGTAATAATTTTTAAAAAATATTTTTAAAATTCCATGAAGAAATATTAGCAAATAGCCAGAAAGTACTTTGGTGCTGCTACAGACTATGAGAGTAAATGATAAAGACCTTGAAGATCACCACAGAATGAACTCACTGAAATTCAAGATCAGTCATTGTAATCTTGTGCAACTTTATAGGCACCTTCTGAGTATGGTGTTCCTAATGGCAGTACTACACTACCCAGTAATGCTGGAATTTGGGGATCCCTAGTGAGTTTCTGGCTCACCACCACCACCCAGACAAGAAGACACAGCCAAGCAATCAACCACCTGTCTTTATAAAGAATGACACAAAGACACAGACATCCTGTTGTGTCACAGTGTAGAAAAAGCACCTTGCAAAGGATGAAACAAACTCAAGTATTACCAGCACAGAAAGCTGGCCTTGCAAACTGATGGCTATTTTCTGATTCCCTCTCTTTATATAAGTGCCAAGTGATACTTAGCTCAACAGATTTTGTCTAACTCCTCTAAAAAAAAAACTGCACATTTTATTGCTGCCCATACTCCTCAATCCTGGCTGAGAAACAAGATATTCATGTTACATGTATTGTCAGTGCTGTTACTAACTGCAAACGGAGGAGGCACTACTTACATGTCTTAGCAACTGCTTCCAGTGAATCCAAAATGGACTGACTTCTTGCACTCAGATCTTCCTCCAATTTTTTCACAGATGTTTGCAACTAAGAAATTCAACAAAATCAAATTAGCTCACTCATTAAATGTCACTCTCATTACAGAATTTTTATTAAGTCTTGAACAAGAAAGAAAAAAAGTATGAAGACAAATATGGTAAAATCAGAAATCTCAATATTCAGAATATTTTCAACATTCTACTACTTCTTTGAATGTGAAGACACTTACCCTGTGCATGCTTTCTCTGACATAGCAAATGAAGCTGTTGAGAGCCTCACTAAAATAGAGAGGAAAAAGTAAATATGTAAATACTTGTATGAGTTACTACAACAATCTAAATGGAAAGGAGTTGATGAAGTATAAAGGGGACCATAGAATACCTCCTATATCATCATAAAATCAATAACTTGCTAGGAGTTCTTCAAAGACAGAGGTAGGAAAGCATTAATTCCCAAACCACAAGAAAATTTGGCCGCTTAGACATTATTTGACTACTTTAGAATTACATAATCATAAGCTTTGGAGCTGGATGGAGTCTCAAAGGTCCAGTAGTCTAATACCTTCATCTTACAGGGGAAACTGAGGTCCAGAGAGGGGACTAGGACTTGTCCAACATGATACAGCTAGTAAGTATTAGTCTTACTTAACTATTTGGAAAAGGCAAATCACTTTTTCCCTATGGACATGCCAGGTCTATACTTCAAAAATGAACCCAAGCTCACTCTCCAAAGGATCATAAAAGGCTCCAAGTGATTCTTTAACTAAATTAATTTTTTGATACCAAGTAAGAAAGACTAATCTATCTTTCACTGAGTTCATGACAGGTAAGGAATTTTTCTGCTAAGTTTCAAAAACATGCATAAGTTTTTGATTTAGCATGACTTCTACTATAAGAGAAAAAGTACCAGTGATAACTTTGGAAAAAATTTTTGATGAAAAAAGAGCTATCGTAATTATTTCCTATAAAATTTCTGGAGTAACACTATTATGGCAACATATTTTGTTATTCAGTTGTTGCTCAGTCCAATTCTCTGTGACCCCATTCGGGGTTTTCTTGGCAGAAATCCTTGAGAGGTTGGCCATTTCCTTCTCCAGCTCATTTCATAGATAACGAAACGGAGGCAAACAGGATAAAGTGACTTACTCAGGGTCACACAGTTAGTGTGTGAAACCAGATTTGAACTCACGAAGATGAGTCTTTCTGACTCCAGGGTCACCTACCTGTGGCAACAGCAACAACTGTTATTCCTGTTTTATTCAATTATGTTATCAGGGTTTTGTTTATCTTTATCTTTTTAAAAAAAAAACTGGAAGGTGAGGGAAGGAGAAAAAAAGTTTTTTTAATTAAAATGAAATAAAATGAAAGATATTTTTTAAAAAGAAACAAATCTGTATTTGTTTTGTTTGCTTATATGCATAGGTTTTAGTGCTGGAAAGGACATTAGAAATGTTTTAGTTTAACTCCTTTTATAGAGAGGAAAACTAAAGCCTATGTAGGTGAGGACTTGTCCATGGTCATGAAACAGTAAAGAGCAGGGATATGAACTTGAGTCTTCTGACTCCAAAGTCACTACTTTTTTTTTTATTACTCCACATTTTATTTTGTATTGTATTTACTGCTATGTGTCATATCTCTTACTAGATTATGAGATAGGATTGAGATTTATTTAATCTCTATCTGTCAGCATATAAAAATTATCGATGGAATAATTTCTTGATGTAAAAAGATTCTACTGAACTATAAAGATTTGGGGGTGAGATAAGAAGAATTTTAAAACTAAGCATATTTTCATAAGGAGGAAATAATTAAATTACCTGAAAATGATTAAAGAGGGGAGAGAATGATTTTTAGAGTCCAACAACACTACATAACTATTATTGGCCCCTATTCCCACTCCTCTTCCCTCTGTGATCCACCCAAACTAGTTTTCTCTGTTCCTCAGATACAACACACTTTCTCCCATCTCTGTGTCCAGCTCTGGTGGCCCACCTGCCTAGAATGCACTCCCTCCTTTCTCCACTTCATAGATAGTGATAATGTTTAATATAAATTTTGGAATAGTCTCTTTGTTCTCTCTGAAGCAAACTCAGAGAATGCCTCTTCCTATGTCAACAAAAGCTAGATAGGTCTGACTTAAAATTCCTTAAGAGACCTTTAACCTAAGACATGTTTTCTGAATAATGGGACGTTTTCCATATCTTACTACGTTATGGCATGTGAATGGTAAGGAAAACACAGATATCTTGGGTCGTAATTTCAATTGACACTTTGTCAACTCTGTTAAAAATACCCTTTCCTGTGTCAGCAGTTTCAGGGACCTGTTTATGACAGGATGCCTGCAACCAGAGTGGTGCGATTTTTTCTTTATATTGTGTCAAAGAGATATATGCTCTTTACACAGCCTGGAATCATAAATTCCAACCGAAATTACTTTGTTAATTGTCTTGTCTCACCAAATTTAAAATCTGTTTAACTAAGAGAGTTCCTTTCTCATGGTAAAGGGTATTTAAGCCAGACTATTCTTGTACCAAGTGGCTAGATTTAATATCTAATTCCATGGAATGTCATGTACCGTTAATTTCAAGGGGAATAAGATTGAATAGTAAAAATGTATGCATTTAGCCTGTTGCCTCTACTTCAACCTGACTTTCAGGTTAACAACAGAGAGGAGGGTTTTTATCAAAGCCTTATCTGCAGGCACTCTGCTCAAAGGAATATAGATTTTGATGGCTGAAACCTCATGAGATATCTTGGAGTTTACAGGCTGGATTTCTTTTTTTCTCTTCCCTACTTATTTACTCTATCATTTTTGAGAGGGGAGAAAAACTGGGACAATTGACTCTTTTGCCCCATGTAGTCTCATTTATGATTTCTTAAAATACAGCACTGGAAGACCATGCTTTGATAAAGCCCACTAGGATTCAAATGGAGCTACCTGAGCAGACCTTAAATCTAAATCACCCTGGTTCACACTGACTGGCCAACAATAGGTTACATCCCAAGCCTCACTTGGCCATTGTTTGGGTTTTGATGGCTCAACAGTAAGTGTCAAACGGTAATTGTATCTGTTTTGGTCAGAAACCCTAAGGGTCTTCTCCTCCCAGATTGATTTTTTTTTTTTGACTAGGTATAAGAGGCCATTTTTTGCCTCCTTTCTTACCCAGCCTTAATCACTGAATGGACACTACCTCAGACAAACTAAGAAAGATCTTAGCTTAAAAAGACCAAGGTTTCCTACTCCATCCAGGGCCATCTCCAGTCATCTTGATCTATATTTTGACACTGGACCCAGATGACTCTGGAGGAGAAAGTGAGACTGGTGACTTTTGCCCAGTCCTGTTTCCCTTAAATCCAATTCACTTGCAAGTCATGACATCAAATTTCTGGTGTCATTGGTTCTCTTTGAGAACGAAGGACAAACAGCAAGATAGAGGGGATCTTCCTTTAAGATGCAACTCAAACACCATCTTGTGTATGGTCTTTCCTGATTCCCTCCCCAACTGTAAGTTCCCTCACTTCCAAACTTCCTTATATTTAATGACTTTGTACATGTTTGTATTCATTTGATGTCAATTCTGTATATACTTATACATGTACTTTTCTCTCCTACGAGAATTGTAAGCTCCATACGTGTAGAGATTGTTTCATTCTCTGTACTGTCTACAAAGCACACTGTCAGGCACATAAAAAGCTCTTAACAAATGTTTGTTGACAGATTAATTAAAAACAAAACTGAATCATACCACCAGACATGGACTGATTCTTTACCCTCAAAACATTAGATAGTCTAGCATTATCTCTGAAAACACTATCTGTACACCCATACCTAAAACTAACTCATAAAAAAAATCCAAATTCTTTCTACAATTGTTATAAACATGATTTGTGGATTCCCTTAAGAATCCCCTTAAGAATTCTCTTAAATATCCTCAAACCTACCTATTTGGAACTTAAACGTCAAAGTGTGAATCACTGTAGACTATTAAAATAATAAAAGCTTATACTTATATCTGTCTTTAAGCCTTTCCATATACAATCTCTCATCTGATTCTCACAACAATCCTAAAACATAGGTACTATTAAAATCCTCATTTTATGAACTGGAAAGGTAAACATCTTGCCTAGTCATCCAGCTAATGAGTGTCAGAGACAGAATTTGAGGACATATTTACCTTGCTACACATCCACACTTTTTCCACTTCACCATACTGCTGGTCAAAAGGTACCCAAAAAACATAGAAAACATAGCAAAAATCTGATAATTGCTTGTAATGGAGGTTAATCAGGGGAGTCTTTGATCAGTCCCTCTGATCATTCCCCTTGTCTACTTGATGAGATCACAAATCTTTGACTTTAAGGTGGGATTAGAGAAGGTTAAGAGGAAGGTACAGGATGAAGTTGATAGAATGCTGTACCTGAGTCAAGCCTCAAATACTAGCAGTATGACCTTAGGCACGTCACTGAACCTCTGCCTATTTCAGTTTCTTTATCAGTAAAGTGAGAACCATAAAACTCCTATCTCCCAGAGTGTTATAAAGATGAAGTTAGATAATATTTGTGAAAAGTTTTACAATGCTTAAAGCAATACAGAATTTTAGCTGTTATCATTACAGGCATCTCCTATGGAACTTGGCATGGGGCCCCGTACCTTTATGAGAGAACACAAGTAAGTTCTCTGAGGCTATCTCCTGACTTTCTAAAGTCCAAGAAGATAGACTTGTCTCAAGAACTACTTTCCCTGGGTTCTGTAACAGTGAGATGCAGAACAGCCTGGGACTTGGGCCTTTTTTCTTTTCTCTCCCTTGGATTTCTGGAATGGAGTACAATAAAGGGAGGAGAGGGGATCTCTCTCCTCTACCTTCAAACAGAAGCATCAGTGGCAACTTACAGCAGAAACACATGGCAGTGGGAGATATATGCTTATACCCAGATTTCCCAATCCTTGATTCTTTCCTCTGCTTTGTTTTCCTTTTCGGGTACAAATTGGAGACTAACTATGATAATGAATGTTTCCGGTTTGTGGGTTACTTCATAAGTAATCCTGAGTTTGAGAGTCAGGTCCTATCTGCTCTGAGGGGAATTTTCTTACCATGTGCTTTGAGGAAAAGAGGAATACCAACAGGAGGACGCTAGAGCTTAAGAATCAAGCCACGTCCTGAGGGGCTGGGAGATATGGACCTTGCCAACCCTTCATGGTGTTGCTATTGAATAGCTTGCATGGAACAGATCCAGGACAAATGAGGAAGATTTGTTCTGTACGAAGTGTCTTTACTATCTAAGGGAGTATAATGAACTCATTAAGTGCCTTGTGTTTCTTATATTTGTTCACACATATTTAGGAGTCTTTTGTATTTTATGAAGTTTCTATGGTGGAAGAAATAAAGGCTGTTCCACTGCTTATATACATGCTGCATAATTTCTGCATAGTTTTATTTTAGAGTAAAGGCTTGGTCAGAGAAAAATTGACTCCTCTGGGTTTATGAGCCCAGAAGCCTTACAGGGCACTGAGCCAAGTGTTATGTTTGGGAGTGGGGAGGTGTGTGTGTGTGTGTGTGTGTGTGTGTGTGACTAATTAGATTGATCAGAGTTTCTTTGATCAATTCTCATTACATGTGTATTCAGAATTCATTTTAAATCCATACTAAAGAATAAGTTGCTTAGGAATATTAATTTTTCACTACTTTCAGGAATTCCTGTTCAGATACAGGTTAAACTATTACCCTAGTATTAGTATCCAACTCTAAGACTCTATGATCTATCGAATGAAGAATTTTTTTTTATTCAAAGAAAAAAACCTATTACTTTGTCTGCAAGCTCATAGGCATAGTCTGTCAGCATAATCTAACCTCTTCTATAAGAAAAAGAACAAATTAGGAAATTCTGTTAGTCTATATGAAAACAGTCATATCTTCTAAACAAGAATAAGAACTGACCTATTATCACTATTGTAGAGGGTTGATAAGGGGAGCCTATTCAACTTGATGAGGTTAAAGGGACTCTATGTGTGAAGAATTCTGAATTTTCCTGGAGTAGTTACATTTCATATCATCTCCAAGAACTGGGTACATCCCAAAATTGCAAATTCAGATTTTGGTTGCATCTCCCAATGTAATAATAAGTCTTATTCAGGTCCTAAGATAATTGATGACTTCCATGATGCTGTTTGTAATAATGGAGACCCAAGTATTTGTTGACCCATTCACAAATCATTCAGAGTGGGGGATTAAGTCTCAGGTGATAATATGATTGGTTCAAACTTCTGTGGGATTGGAACTCTTTTGTACTACCCACAAAGGGAGCAGTGAGACCTGCTAAAGATCATACAGTCAGTGATCAGAACACAAGGTAGCATCAGACAAGACCTGAAAGTAAAACTAGGTCCCTGTGTAAGGGAACGAAGCCTGCCTATCCCTATAACTCCCTGGGGAACATCTCTCCACTTCCTATCAGCACCAGAGATGGCTGAGATGGATGTCTGAGGTATGTTATAGTTGCATATTCCTAACTGGTAGAAGAAGCCCCAAGGTAGTGGTAGAAGAGTCAGATCTTCTGGAAAAGCATCAAGAATCTGGGGATCCAGGGATGGAGCCAAGATGTCAGAGGAACAGGAAGAAGGCAGTTAAGCTTTCCAATGCGTCTCTTCCACAAGTATCTAGAAAATGTACCAGATGGGAGTCCTAATCAGGAAATCAAAGAAAAAAATCAAAATAAGTCTTATTTCCAGCTCAGGTCAGCATGGGAGATAAACAAAGAGGCCTGTGAACATCTGAGATGCGGCCTGTTTGGGCCACAGAAGATTCTGGTGTGTAAGAACTGAGAGAGGATGGAAGCTGTGTACCAGAGCACAGAATCCCAGACTCATACAGAAGGACTCTGATCTTGTGAAAGCTATGGGAATAGAGGCCAAACAGCAGTTCTGCTGCTCATTACTCAATTTTGGGTCACAGATCCAGGGATGACTGACAGGGGAAGGTAAGGAATGGCCACCAAGACTGCATTTAGTCTTAGTATGCTTTTTGCTATGAAAACCAAGGCTTGTCATTGAATGCAATTCCCAAATCCACCGCAGCTAACTTCACCACAATCCTGAGCAATCCTTCACAGACAGAAATACTCTTTCTACAATCTAATCACTTGTTCTTAGCTGCTTAACGAATCTAATCTGTTTCTCACAAAAGAACACCAACAGCTTCACCATTGTGATTATCTAAATGTTCAGGGTTCTTTGGAGAACCTTTGATTTTATGTCCCTTTACTGTGATTATCCATAAGTACATAACTTCAAACTAAAAAACTTCAGTGTTATCGAACTGACTATATTGCTATACTTTTTAAGCTAAGCTAGCATTTACCAGGAAGGATCTGTTTGAACACTGGACTAGATATCATTCCTTCTCTGATGTCAAAGTTACCATTTTTGTACTCTCCTCTCCCCTTCAGCTTTTCATTTCTTTCTCACCACATTATAACTTGACCTCATTGACAGAAAACAAGAAACTAAAAGTAGGCACTCACATTGAAATGGAATTTCTCATAACTGTCCCTTCCCACTCTTCTATTATGGAATTCAGTTTCTTACGCTTAAATGTTTCTAAATAAAGAGCCCTGGTTTTTTTCTTAACTTCTTTGAGATACTCTTAGAACAGAAAGCTCATAATGTGTTCTCTGTTTTCACTGAATGTTAAATGGCTCTGAAAATTATATAAACCATATTGAAGAGATGACAGAAAATGGAGAGGAAATGCAGAGTGACTACCTGGAGAAAAGAAACTTGTAAATCAGCTGCTTAAAATCTGTATTAATCAAGAGGCAAATATCCTATAGTCAGTTTGGGCCTTTTATTTCTAAAGGAAAGACAGCTACAAATAGGAGGAAAAGAAATCTTATCTCCTCAGAGGCCCCTCAGAAATTCCGTTTGGCCTTTTGAAGATGAACTTTTGAAGATGAAGATGAACCTGGCAGCTATTCAAAATGAAATGAATGATGGCTATTAACTGTCATGGTAGTAATTAAGTCAAACAAGTCCTCCAACAGAGTTCCTTTGATAAGAAGGCACTATGCTTAAAAAAAAAAAAGAATGTTAGATATTTTCAGTCTTTTTGCAGCTTGTAGCTGAGAGATTTCAGAAAGAAGCTAAAGCTTCTTCTGATGATTGATTTGTCCTGGAGGGAAGGGGGAGAAAAGAATGACAATACCATGAAACACAAAACATCAACTAGGTAGGAAAGAGGATGAGGTCACCAAAAAGAGACGTGAGCCATCGGGCTCAATCTGTGAGAAGCCGGCCTGCTTTTAGCTTTGTCTGTGAGCTGTACCAAATGCCATCTGAAAGGTAGTTGGTAGTTCTGGGAATGAGGCTGGTCTCCAATTTCAAAGGACTCAGCCTGGCTCAACTCATGCACCAGTGCCCTTCTGAAGGTCAGGACTGTACAATGACCCTGGGGAAAAGCAGAGAGCCAAATGCCATTCTTTGTAAAGCTGACATCCCTGAGGAAGAACACAATGGGCCTGGGAAAGCTCTAAGTAAGCACTATTTGTGAGGGGTGAGATAATGTGGTCAAATGAAAACCGATCAAATGGTGTTTATTATGAGTTTATACTGCGTAAAGCATGATGCTAAGAAATGGAGATACAAGTAAAAGCAGCAATCCTCCCATCAAGCAGCTTCATTCTAGTGGGGAAACAACATGTATGGATGTAGATATCACAAATCATAAGAATCACTAACATTTATGTTTATGCGCCAGGCACTGCGCCAAGCACTTTATATATATATATGTGTGTGTATATATATAT
>JAQQSK010011059.1:0-12429 GCA_028658325.1 Potorous gilbertii | reverse complement strand
GGAAGGTGGGGGATGTTCGGATCTTCTTCTTTTTGTGGCTATGGACACCCTTCAACACCGCTTTCTTGGCCTTCAAGGCCTTGGACTTGGCTTCTGTCTTGGGGGGGACAACAGCTTCCTTCTTCGCCTTTGGCGCCATCTTGGGGGAAAGGGACCCATTTGGGTTTTTTTGGCAGAGTACTGGATTGGTTTGCCATTTCCTTCTCTAGAGGATTAAAGGAAACAGAAGTTAAATAACTTGCCCAGGGTCATACAGCTAGTAAGTATCTGAGGTCATATTTGAACTCTAGGTCTTCTTGACCCCAGGTCCAGTACCCTTGCCCCTGAGCCACCTACTTGCCTCCTAGCATCTAAGGGAAGGAAACTCGGTATTCTAAGAGACAAAAGTAAGGTGGGGTAGCATTCCAGGTATGCAGGACCACCCATATAATGGAAGACAGGGTGACATATATAAGGAACAGCAAGAAGGCTGGTGTGGCTGGACAAGGGGGTAATAAAAGATAGGTTGGCTTTGGGTCATAAAGCAGATTAAAAGCCAAACCATTTACATTTGATCCTAAAGGTTATGACTTTTAAGGACTTCTAAATTGCTTAAGAACTTTGCATATCGAATGTAGATCTTTTAATTGGTTGAATAGAGATATCTAGACTTTACTCCCATTTAGCTCACACCCCCAATTGATTGACTTAGTGAATGTGTTCTGATCTAATGAAGCTATCAAGGTAAAGTATCTTGTCAGTTACTTTAAGTGAGAGGGGTGATTGACTGATTGATTAACACAGTCTTGATCCCCACCCTTTACACTGTTATCCTGCATTTAATTGTAAACTAGGTTGTTTTTTCCCAGTAAAATGTAAACTACTTGAGGGCAGGAACTATTTTACTTTTATACTTGTATCCCCAGTTCCTAACTTAGTGCCTGGTAAATAAAAATAGTTAATAAACGCTTTATGACTGATTGAACGAGTTCTTTTCTTTAGTAAGCTGGTGTCCTCTGATACTCAGCTCTTTTCTGCAAATATCTCAACTTGACTGGCCTCTCTTTTTCTCTTGCTATGAGACTTCCCTGAAGTTGCTCTTTGCTACCATCTGGTGGTTTTTGGTTGCTACATAGCTTCTTTTCTTCATTGAAGTAGAGCTCTCTTGGCTTTTTAGCTGAGAAGTCACCTTTAGTTTTTTTATGTTGTAAATACTAGCTAGTTTTGCCCATTTAGTTAGCTAAAGAAAGAGTTTGAGTTTGGCATCCTTCCGTCTGTGTTTTTAACTCTAATGATTATCTGAATTAAGGCCAGAACATTTCTTTTAATTCCCATCATAGCCTTTGTCTAGGTAAGTCATTCCTTGTGTCTCCCCTCAGCAAAATTGCAAAGTATTTGGGGGAGGGGTAGTAAGGACTTTTCTTACCCTACCTCACCTCCACCATGCCCTACATGTTTCATGTAAATCACATGAACAGATTTGAATGAAGAAGACTGAACAGGCCAATTACTTTTGTGTTCCTTCCACTAGCAATCAAAATCTCTGTGTTCCTCACAATAATAAAGCAGAAGAAAAGAAAACAGGCCAATATTACACAAATAGTTTTTTAAAAATATATTTTAATTTCATATTGAATTGCAAGTATTTAGCAAATTGTATGTGTGTGTATATATAATATACGCACAGTCATATATATGTGTTTATATATATATATATTATATATATGAATAATGGATAGTACAAATTTAAATGAGTACTTCAGGAAATTCATGATTTGTAGTAATCAAGACTCAGCTATTATCCATTTTTAATTATATCATCCTTTCAGATGAATACAATCAAGAAGTATAATAGTCCAAGGGTTGGAGTGAAGGTTTGTTGAATTGTGTACAGAGGTATTCAAATCCATGAGATTCTATTTAGGGAAATATAGGGGATATATGTAAGGAAATATTTTAATGCAATAGAGTATCCTAAAATAACTGAGACACCTAGAAAAGATAAGTGGGATATATACAAGAGAAAATATTCACCTCTATTTTTCTAATCATATCTGATTATTAATATTTGACATTAAGTGAATTTGGTAGGGGGAGCTAGGTGACACAATGGATAATGTACTAGGTCTAGAGTAGGAAAGACTCATCTTCTTGATTTCAAATCTGGCCTCAGACACTTACTAGCTGTGTGACCCTGGGCAAATCACTTAACTTTTGCCTCAGTTTCCTCATCTGTAAAATGACCTGGAGAAGAAAATGGCAGCCACTCCAATATCTTTGTCAAGAAAACTACAAATGGGGTTATAAAGAGTCAAAACAACTGAAAAATGACTAAACAGCAGAAGTGAATTTTTAGTTCAATACTTCAAATAAAAATATTTCTACATATTCAGATATTTTCATCATTTAGAAAACAATTGAAACCAAGTATCTACCTTTTAAAAAAAAAAGCAATGGGTGGAATAAATATAAAAATATTGCTTTTGAGATATAATTAATATGTTATTAATTTATTCATTTCAAATAAAGCCTTTTTCACCCAAGAAGGTGAGTAATAGAATGAGTCACAAGAAGACATACAATGTAAGAGGAATTCGTTTAATGTCTTTCTATACTGACGTAACCTTGCTTCTTGAACTGTGTATTATCAGCACTTTTAAAAAATTGTTATTTTGTTTGCTATTTAGGAAAGTATAAGGAACTTGAGTTCCATTTATTTTGAAGTGGGCTTGTTGGACATAATATCTTGCCTGCTGGGTTATTTACTGCTGGGCTGAGTCAAATAACTGCTGGGTTACTATTCAGAGCTTGACTCTCACCAGAACAAGCCACTGTGGCTACCAGAAGATTCAGTTAACAATTCCAACTTCTGGAGTTCTTATGGCTCTATTGAATTTTCAAAGCTTACAAGAGCATGATCTAATATTTTCAGAATCATTCCCCTAAAATTAGGAAAGAATAAACCCCAGAGACAAAAGAAATAATGGAGTATGCATTCACAGGCACATGACAGCTGCTACTACTCCTGCCTATTCCCCTACCAAGAAGCTCCTAGCAATTCTGGTTTTGCTTGTCCACGGGGCACAAAAAAAGGTCAAGGGAAGGGTAGGTACGTTGCAAACTCAATTCTGACTCCATAATTAATTCTTTGGGCTCTGACATCACTAAGAAAACTCCTCATCACATAGCACCAGCCCCTCTGTCACTCATGGCCAGAAGGCTCACAAAGTCTCCACATGTTAAGTTGGAGCCAAGCAGAGAATAGGACACGTGATTTGTATAACTCACTAGGAAGAGGAACTCCCTACATCTCTAACAAGTGTACTCTCATGGTCTTGTCTCCCATTACATCATAGTTCACTATTTATTGTGTTGCAGCCTACTCATTGCCATCTACCTGTTTATTGTCTTGTGAGTGATTTTAATTTTAAATTCTTTAAATATCATATCATTTCACAAATTGGAGCCATTAAGCATGCTGGTAGACTATTGACTTTTTAAAAAATAGGGATTATGGAAGGAATTCCTGCCCAGAAGTTTATCTGAATCAGAGGCAAGGTGTGCTACTCAATCTACTCTAGAAAAACCCTCAAGTTTTCATCAGACCAAAAGATGATTAAGAAATCCAATGAAAAACAACAGTAAATGACATCTTTCACTCCAGAAGTGCACAAAAAAGTCATTCAGAAGCCTACAGGCAAAAGGAAAGGGGACCTTTTCAGCAAAGCAAAGCTCCAGTTCTACCACAGAAGAGTGATGAGGCAGAAAGAGGGGAGGGCTCCCCTGAGAAATTTCCAACATAGGTGGAAAAGTAAAAGAGCTAAATAGAAATCTACAAGGGAAAAAAGGATCTTTAATGGTATAGAGGACTTCTTTGTAAGCATTTCTAATAAAAAGACTGCAGCTGAATTGAAACTTTGAAATACAAATCCAGAAATATTTGATTGTATTTGAGCAATTTGGAAGGGACTCTATAATGTAGTACTAACATTCTCATAGGAAGAGAATAAGCAAGTGTCTCTCTAGAGAGTAGCCATGTGGGAAAAAAAGGATATTAAAACATTTTTTTTTTAATGTGAAAAGAACAGAAGTGATGGGGTGTTTGGGTGCATGTGCTTGAACCCCAATTCTAAAATCATATTTCTCTCTAAAAATTCCATTTCTCCCTAGCCTCAAACATTATCTCAGGCAGTTTCTCCCTAGCCCAAGGACACAGACTGCCCCAGCAACAACCGTTATCTCCCTTCCTGCTACAGTAACTAGCTGCACCTATAGAATTTATTAGTCTGAACCAGCTGTATACTGACTGAGTTGGCTGTGTACTGAGTCACAACAACATTTACTACTCATTAACCAATCATATGTATCCTAGACTTAGACATATATATATTCCCTTACATTTGTCTTGTCTAAGAAGACATTGATGACAGCAGTCTGGTATTCCTTAGTCAGCCCTAACCTTTAGTTGACTTAGTGGCATTTCAGGTCTAAAACCACACCTCCATGTAGCCCCATGTTGGGCTATTTGTTGATGAACTCTGGGTAAAATACCTGTGCAGTAGATACCAAAAGTGCATGTTCCTTTAAGAACTAACCACTCCTTAATCACTCCCTAATCCAGCCCTGAATCACCTAGTTAGTATATTTGGCACACATTTTACTGTAGAATATCCTATATAAACTTTACATTTACCCCATTCAAATCACAGGTTCCCTAAGAATTCTTACCTGTTGAAAATCATAATAAATTTTACCTTGACCTCAACAATGTTTGAGTCCATGAATTGTTCTCCAGATGGCCCATGCAGGAAATTCCAGCCTTGGAGTTATTGTACCCCTATCTCTCCAGCTCTCATTGGAAGGAAATTTAGAAGGAAGCACTGACAAGCAGGACAGTTTTGAAAGTAATGCGTAGAACTTGTAATATAATTATAGAAAAAAAGCAGTGTGAAATAGTGATTCATTGTTTAACTTAGAATCCTCTTTTTGTGTTCTACTCTGTATATGGAAATACTTTTTTTTTGTTCAGAATTTAAAAAATTACATTAAAAAATTTTTTAAAGGAAACTGAAAAAAATGAGATTGGGTAGAAGCATACTCCATACACTGCACTACCTGAGTTCACCCTAGGGAAATATATTAGTCCTTAGTTGCCAAAAAAGACCATGACATCAGAGAAATAATGACATGCATTTGACTTTGTTTTTGAGTTTTTGAGTGAAGGAGGACTGAAGGAGGGCTGTGCAGGTCACCAGCCTCACTTCTCCTCCAGAGCCGTCTGAATCCAGTGACCAGATATTCACCAGGATGACTGGAGATGACCCAGGATGAGGCAGTTGGGGTTAAGTGACTTGCCCAAGGTCACACAGCTAGTGAGTGTCAAGTGTCTGAGGTGAGATTTGAACTCCTGACTCCTGCACTGGTGCTCTATCCATTGCACCACCTAACTGCCCCAAAACTCATTTCCCTGGCCAGGAACTGAACCCAGGCTGTGGCAAATCCTAACCACTAGACCACCATGGAACTTATCCTAGGGAAATAGCACAACACTGATGATGAAATAATTCCTTTTATTGGCTTCTGAGAAGAATGAACCTCTGCCTGAGTAAATTTGAAACATTAAACAAGCATTTAATAAACATTTTACTTGGTGACAGGTACAAATGCTCTCTTGGTCCTCAAGGAGCTCACATTCTAATGGGAGAAACAACATGCTAAAAATTATACAGATTACATGTATGGTAACGGTTTCTGCCCTTCTTTCCCTAAGAGGACCAAAATGACATTAATATGTCAGGATCAAGGTATAGTGGCTGATCAGAACAACATGAGCTTGGAAGGATCTACCAGAGGTCAATTACAAATAGTTCATATAAGTGGAGTTTAAATCTGTGTATTTCATGGTTCTTTTGAGGTACTACAATTCTGTTTCACTCATAGAAGTGAGTGAACCAATTTATCAAAAGTATATATATATATTATATATATATATATATATATAATATATATGTATATACACACATACATATATATATATATATACACATACATACATATATATATATATATATATACACATATATATATGTGCAGGCATATATATATGCAGGCACACTATACTAGGCAGTCCCATATCAATGTCTACCATGTCTCAAAATCAATTCTAAAGAGACCTTGAGAGTGTCCTTGTATCACATCTTCTGACCTCCATGTGAGTCTTGTCTTGTGTGAGGTCTTTTGTAAAATAGTGTTTCAGGCAAGTGTACTTTTGGCATTTGAACAATATGATCAGCACATTGGAACTGTATTCTCTGCAGTAGTGTTTGAATACTTAGCAGTTTAGCTCAAGACAGGACTTCATTGTCTGGTGCCTTATCTTGCCAGATGATGGTCAAAATCTTCCTAAGACATTTCAAATGGAAGTGATTCAATTTCTTGGCACAGCACTGGTATACCATCCAGGTTTCATAGGGATACAAAAATGAGGTCAGCAAAATGGCTCTGTGGACCTTCTGTCTGGTAGGCAGCCAAATACCTCTTCTCTCCCACACTTTTCCTTCAGAGCCTCCCAAACACTGAGCTTGCTTTGGTTATGAATGTATCAACCTCATCACCTATGTGTGTATCTCTGGAAAGTATACTGCTGAGGTAAGTTAACTTATCCATAACATTCAAAATTTCTCCATTTGCTAAAACTGCAGTGCTGGCTGAAGAGCATCTGTGTTTTCTTGTTGTTAATTTTCAGACCAAAATTAGCACAAGCAGCAGAGAATTGAGTCATGCTTTGTTGCATATCCGCCTCAGAGGCTACATTGAGTGTACAATCCTCTGTGAGCAAAAAAGTCACACACCAACTCTCCCTCCACTTTAATCTTGGCTTGTAGCCTTTACAAGTTAAATAATTTACCATCAATATAGTAGCTTACCTTGATGGTACTTTGGTCCTTGAATGTACCCAACAATATCTCTGAAAACATCACTCCATTAGTGACTGGGAAAGCATGAGAGCATCATCCATTATTCATGCTGTCATAGAACTGAAGTATAATACTGATGAACTTCTCTGGGCAACCAAATTTTGCCATGATCTTCCATGAGGCCTTAAAGACTGACAGTATCAAAGGCCTTCGTCAGATTGGTACATATTGTGTACAGACCTCTGTTCTGCTCCTGGCATTTCTCTCAGAGCTGTCAGGAAGCAAACACCATATCAACTGTTCCTTGGCTCTTTCTGAAGGTCTCTTAAATAGATGACCATCTTCCAAGTGAAGGATCAGTCCATTATAAAGGACTCAGCAAGAAATTTATCTTAATTTTTTTCTAACCTTAATCTGGAAAGAATGTAGCCAAGGTCAGAAGGAAAGCAGAAAATTGGGAAAATACTTTTATATACAGATTCTTAGATAAAAGTCTATTCTCAAATATAAAAAGAACTTTTTCAAATCTATAAGAGTAAGAGCCATTCTGCAATTGATAAATGGTCATAGGATATGAACAGACATTTTTTCTGATGAAGAGATCAAAATTTATAGTCACATAAAAAAATACTTTAAATCATTGTTGATTAGGGAAATGCAAATTGAAACAGCCTGGAGATATCATTTTACATCTTTGGCTAAAATGATTGAAGAGGAAAGTGACAAATATTGGAGGGGATATGGAAAAATTGGGACACTAGTTCACTGTTGGTGGAACTATGAATTGATCCAGCCATTTTGGAGAGCAATCTGGAAGTATGCCCAAAGTGTTATTAAACTGCCTATACCTACTGAATTCAGCCATACCACTACTAGGTCTATTTTGAAAAATGATTACGGAAAAAGGCAAAGAATCTATATGTTCTGAAATATTTATAGTTGTTTTCTTTATGGTGGCAGAGAAACTGGAATGCTCATCAGTTGGGAAATTCCTGAATAATTTGTGGTATATAATTGTGATAAAATACTACACTGCTATGAAAAATTATGAACTCATGATTTTAGAAAAGCATGGATAGACTTGCACAAAATAATGAAGAACAAAATATGCAGAGCCAAGAGAACATTGTAACAAAAATCTTGTTTTAAGAACAACTTAGAGTGACTGAGTCACTTTGACTATTATAAATATCCAAATTAACTATAAAAGATATATGAAAGAAGGCAGTATCTACATCCAGAGAAAGAACTGAAGAATAAAAGTATATTTAGAATGTACATATTTGTGTCTAATGGTAGCCATCTCTAGGATAGAGGCAGAGGGAGGGAAGGAAAAAAGAAAAAAAGTTACATGACAATTTTATTATATATTTAAAAGGATTAGCAAGTTGTACATAATAGATTTTCTGTTTCATGTACTTTTTTTCTATTCTACTACATTATGTAAATGCTTGTTTTCTTTCTTAAGTTCAGAATAAAACGAATAAAAATTTCACAGGATTGGAACTGTCACAGGACAAACCTATTTCCTTTTCTTTTACAGAGAGGACAATGGAAGGATCCTTGAACTCTTGGAAGATAACCTCCTCTTGCCACATAACCTGGAAACTTTCAGTGAACTTTTGTATGATCAGTGCAACTGCTGCCTTGTAAATATCAGCTGGAATAGAATCAACACCAGCCACTTTGTCTCATGAGAGGAGTCTAACGGTGTTCAAAACCTCTTCTTCAGTTGGAAGTTTGGCTAGAGAGAGATTGACTTCAGTCTGAGATATGTGGTCAATGACTTCAGCATGGATTGATGATGGTCTGCTATGCTATGGAAGTGTTCACCCATCTCTCCAGGATCAAATCCTTATCCACATTAATCAATGTGGCTCCATCAGCAATGAGTAGTTGAGGTGCACAATAGGTCTGTGACCCATAAATAGCCTTCAGGTTGTCATAAAAGCTCTTTGGATTGTTACTATCAGTATAAAACTGAATTTCATCTCCTTTCTTACTGAACCAAGAATATTGCATCCCTCTAAGTCTCTCTTTCACTTTACTTTTGATAGAGTTAAATGCTGCCTGCTAAGAGACCAAGAATCCTGTTGATAGACCCTGTGGAATTCTCATTTTTGTTTAACAGCTTCTGAATTTCCCCATCATTTTCATCAAACCAAGCCTGATGTTTGTGAGTGTTCTGGCCCACATGAGTAAATGCAGTGCTGTACACCAAATCTCGGAAAGTTGCCCACTTCTTTTCTGCTCACTGTTACCAGCCATGTATTGGTTCAGCTTTCCCTCCAAGTAAGCAACCAACTGTTTACTCTCAGAGAAGAGCTCTAATTAGCTGACATTAAATCTTCTGGTGGTCATATTGCCTCGGGGCTGCTGCTTTTGTTGAATTTGAACATTTAGCTTGGAGAGAATGTCTATGTTCAGTCCAACACTAGGTGCTACACATTGCCTTTATTACTATCACATCCTGTCTTTTCTCCTTACAATGGAGTAGTCTGTTATATGCCAATATTTGCTGCAAAGGTACATCCGTGACGTTTTATTACATTTAGGTAAATGGAAGACAGTGTTGGTGATGAGAAGATACGAGATGCATAACTCTTCAGCAGTAAGTGACCATTGCTGTTGCTGTTTCCAACTCTATTCCTCCCAAGGAGTCCCTGCCATGTCTGATAGTCTGTCCGTACTATGTCCCTACAGAGTTATAAGTATGTTCTCTTTCAGTACATTGATGATGAGGGGCTCCAGGTCTTCATATAATTTTTCTTTGACCTCATCAGGATTGGTCATAGTGAGCATATGCACTGATGATGGTAGTGTGGCACTTTTCTGCTAGTGGCAATGGTGTTGCAATGAGCCTGCCATTCACTCTTTTTGGGAGGCATACAAATGTGTCAACTAGAGTAGATTTGATTGAGAAACCTACACCAGCTTCACAGTGCTTCTCATCACCACAGAAACATGTATCCAACTCTGACTTTGATAAGCTGGCTTTTATTTGTTAGGTTTGTTTCACTTAGGGCTGCTTTTTGCAATACCTACTGAGTTCTCTCATAACAAGAGTTGTTTCTTTCAGGTCTACTGAATTTTTTATTGTCCATAAGCACAAGCACATTTTATGTAGCAATGCATCTTCACAAAAGTTTTTGTACATTGTGTGTACATGTGTGTTTGTGTGTGTGTGTGTATTGGTAAGATCCCTACTTGGTCCAATAAGCAGGTCAGGATTAGGTTAGGTAAAGCAGTCAATGTTTTCTAGCCCCTTCCTTACACCAGGAGATGAGCAGTGTGGTACTTAAGGACTCCTTAGATACTCAGGGAGCTGCCAAATTCCACCACTGCTTCAGTCCCAGGTGAAGTGACCCTATGACTTGGGCAGCTTGTGTGAAGTGTTGCGACTACAGCAACCAGTGTATCTGCACCTGATGCTTCATCACTTGCCTGTTGCCACAGGACTTTGAGGTAGGTAAAAATGGTAAAATGGTATGGGTGAGGTCTTTTGACTTGCACATAAATTAAATTTAAGTGAGGAAGGGTTGCATAAAGTCTCCAGCCTCATTCTTTCTTCCAGAGTCATCAGAATCCAGCGATAAGACAAAAGCCAGGACAACTGGTCATGGCTCAGGATGCAGCAGATGACCTTGGTGTCTTCCATGTCTGACCAAGCTTTAAGTGCTCCCTTTATGAGTGTTGAAACAAATTGTTCTCACCCACTCTTTCACCAGGAAAAGTCTTCACATGCTTGGGGCAGACATCCTCTTAATTCATTGACAGGTTTGGGGCCTCTCAGTTACCCTCAACCTGGTTTAGCCCATTTGCTGAGATGGTTTTATCAGGGTGTGGGTGCTGCACATGCTACAGCTTCTTGGAGCCACAGGTGAGAGCTGGGTGGCAAGTGAATTCCAAAGGTGGATGAGCATCCCTGAAAAGGGCTTGGCAAGCCCTTACAGCAGTGGTACTATTTTTCTCTGAATATCTGTGTACCCTAGACAAACATACATAAAGTGTAAATGGAAGGTTAAAGGGGAGGGATTTTATGCTCTGCCTTTCTTCTTCCCAAATGTAAATTGTGTCAGGATTATTTGAATCTATCCCTGGAATAAAAAAAAAGAGTGGGGAGGCTGGTTCTCAATACAGAGAAGTAACTAGAAGTTAGCTTGTTGGACATTTATTATTAGAAAAAAACTTCTTCTTCTACCTCTACTTAAAGCATCTGGATCTTAAATATAAATGGGATAGAAGTGTTAGTAGATAATAAATTTGAAGATTTCTTGCTTTCCCACTCAGCTCACTGGTCCTTTAAAAAAATCTATGCATAATAAGATATTATTAGGTATGTCAAATTTCGTTTCAAAAGCCCTTCTCCCTATAAGACTCCAGTTATGCCAGGCTCTTATCTCTCACCTGTTCTCTCTCTCCTGCTCTTCATTTCCATATTCTGACCCACAGTTGACCTGCTGGCCTAGTTCTTAATGTCCTACAGTCTCAAAACTCTTAATTATATTGAAGTGATGTTACCTGAATTATGAATAATATATTTCTAACCTTTATATTAACCAAAGCAACTTGCTCTTTGACATCATTCATTTACATCTGCATGAAGTTGGTTGTTTTATTAGGGCTACATATTACAGATAAAAGTCTTAGAACTGGATGTCTGTGTGTATAAATACACACACATATATAGGTATGCATATGTAATTTTATATAATAAAAGATGAAATTGTCAACCTAACAGACAACATTAAGGGTAAGAAAAAATAATAGACAACCTATCATTTAATACAATAGCACCAAGGCTTTGTATCATCAAATTTAGGTTTTCCAAAATATTATGATACAAAGCCTTTGTTGAGTCTATATTTTTTTAAAAAATCAGTCATTTTGGTTCTGTGTATTTTAATAATGACTCAGAAAAAGAATTAAAAACCAAATCTTTGAAGTTTGAAGATCCTCCTCAAAGTGACATAAAATACAAAGAATTTCCTTCTTTAATGTCCCATGTCAGCTTGGAGGGAGGATATGCTGGAGAACACTTGATGTCTGATCCTAGATCCTGACAAGTCCTTTCCAGCTAGAAAGAGTTTAAGGACTGGGCTGGGTATGGATAGTCTGTCCTCCCAGAACCAGCCTAGCTAATAGAGAGGGACTTTTTCACAGAAGGATAGTCACCACTAAGGCCAGGATTTGCATTGTTAGATGGAGATATTTTGGGATATCTGTGGCGAATTCAGAATCCAAGGATCTAGGTTCCAATCTTAGTCCTATACTTAGTCCCTTGAGAGAAATTATTATCAATGACCAATATCTTGGGGAGGCTCAGAGGTTCTCCTCTTCTTTCAAATTCCTGATTTTAAAAAGCTCAGTTTTTTTTTAAGGCATTGTCCAACCATATCTAGTATTTCTGTCTGTTTCTAATATCTGACTGTATGGTGGGAAGATTACTTTATTTTTTTAATAAATTTATTTATTTAACTTTTTACATTCATTTTCACAAGATTTTGGGTTCCAAAATTTTCTCCCCATTTGT
>JAQQSK010011058.1:0-12429 GCA_028658325.1 Potorous gilbertii | reverse complement strand
GGTGTGATGTGGTACCTCAGAGTTGGTTTGATTTGCATCTCTCTAATCAGTAGTGATTTAGAGCACTTTTTCATATGATTATAGATATCTTTAATTTCTTCCCCTGAAAATTGCCTGTTCCTATCCTTTGACCATTTATCAATTGTGGAATGACTGGTATGGTTATACATTTGAGTCAATTCTCCATATATTCTAGAAATGATGTCCTCAATTTTTTTTTTTAGAAAAGGTGAATTTCTTTCAAAATCAAAACTAAATTAAGGTAGTTTCAAATCAGTTTCAATTAATTATTTCATGTAGGTTAATGAATCTCAATAGAAAAAAAAATTTCCATACTCAGTACCTTCACTGCCACCCTCCCATAGTCTTGTCCTGAAAAACACAAGTTTCTGTCAGTACAGCTCCAAGAGAGGAGCATCACTTGCCTAGGTGTCCAAAACTGTTGTCCAGTGCTACAAGGCAAGAGATTCAGTGGAGGCATTTGACAGTCTTTAGCTAAAAGCTGAATAAAGAAACTTCCATTTTAATCTATTTGGAAAAGCCTTGAGGAGGAAATGAGAGTTGTAGACATCCAACCAGACTAGTTCTCCTATTCACATTCTCCCATGTAGTTGTAATATAATTTGAACTGCCAGTGTGTAATATGTGGCTTGACACATATTTTAAACTTCTTGATATTCTTCCTTTCTGTATAGTCACCTCTGGTTTGTAAACTAGACATGTTGGAGGAAAGCATTAGATTTGGAGTCAGCAGACCCAGGTTCAAATCCCAGCTCTGACACTACCTCTGTGACTTTAGGCAAGTTATTTTTCCCAATTTGGGTCTCAATTTTTTCATCTTTAAATTGAGACAATTGGACTACACAAAGCATAAATGAATTGCTCCTTGTTAGAAGGTGTAGGGGAAACTTTTTTATATGGTTGACCTTCCTGGTGTCCTTTTCCTATTTGGTGTGGTATACACACTGAATCTCAATTTCTTCATCTGTAAATTGAGATGGTTGGATTAAATAAGACAAGAATCAATTGGTACTTTCTGTAGCAGCAAAGAACTAGAGACAATAGGTGGCTGTTGATTGGGAAATGGCTGAACAAATTATGAACCATGAATGTAGTAGAATATTACTGTGCCATAACAGTCAGAAGAACTTAGAGAACCATGGGAAAACTTACATGAACTGGTTGATGCAAAGTAAACAGAAACATGAAAACAATACATATATATATATATAATTAAAACAATGGAAAGAGAAAGAACAACAAGAAAGAAAAGCTCAAACTTTTTACTATATAATTGTGTAGCTCATGTTCAGAAAGAACTTTCCCAATTCCTGCTTGCATTGGTAATATGTATCCGCTCAGGACCCTAGAATTAATCTTGAGGGAATGAGAACCTCTTTCCTAATTCTACAGCTTATAAACTCCAGTCAGTGTGCTTTACACCATGATTATCAGTTAATATCATTTAATTTATTTAATTAATAAATTAATAATTAATTAATTATAATATAATATAAATTGATAATAGCTTGGTAATTAATTAATTATTGATTTAATTAATAAATTTAATTATCAGTTAATATCAATTAATCAACTAGATTTAATTAGCTTTTGGAAAGCAGTGTTTACTAAAATTGCATTGTAAGAATGGCTGGTACAAACACCCCACTCCAAAAGTCTATAACGTACTCTGCCACAAAGATAGACAGAGCCAAAGGAAAGTGGGCTCCAGCTTAGAAAGTACATGGGACCTGATTAACAATAATTCCAACTGTCTCACAATGAGACATTCTATCCACCTGCAGATAGAGAACTGACTCAGTGCAGATTGAAAATTCTTTTCTTCTGTTTTTTCTTAATATAGCTAGTAAATATGAGAATTTGTTTTACATGACCATACCTATTTTCAGCATATACTTTTTCTTGCTTTGCAAATAGGTGAGGGAAGAGGAGGAGGAGGAGGAGGAGGAGGAGGAGAGAATTTGGAACTGAAAATAAAATAAAATTTAATTTTACGAAAAGTTAAAAAAAAAAAAAAGAAGCTCAGGTGGCAAGGGGAATAGGGCTGGGGTGGAACGTAAGACAGTTCTTAGGGTTGTCCTCATGGGTATACTCAAGATGTTCCCTCTTGTGTCTGGTGGGGTTTTCTTGTTGGTTTTTTGTTGTCATCTTGTTTCCCCTCCTCTCTTTCCCCTTCCCCCGACCCTATGGGCTCTGATTCTACATCTAGTCTGTCCTTGGCTCCAGCTCCAGACAGTGACATAAGCTTTTTGTTCCACAGACACTGCCAGAATTCTGATGGGAAAATGGGAGGTCCAAAATACCCTGGACCCTGTGAAGCTCGGTAAGTCGTCCTCTGACCAAAGTGGGAAGGAAAAGATCAAGGCTGGGAACTAAGGTGCTCTTTTCCCCTGCAAAGAGTTCCTTCTCAGAGAGTTAGCAATAATATTTTCTCATGGTTGGATGTTCACTCACATTTCTGATTCTAACTAGCTCCCTGGTATACAGGCCCCAGAGGGTGTTACAAAGGCCCTCAACAAATCAAAACAGACTTTCTGTCACACCTAGGGAGGCATTCAGGCCTTGTTCAGACTAAGGGAACAATCCAGATAAGTCCTTACCTGATCAACATATCAGGGCATAGCATCTCACGGCTTCCTTCAGGAGAGTGGGGTGATTTGGTGGATTTATTCAATCAACCTCTACCTTTACTATTATACAGTTATAGTGATCAAACTTGACTCCAGAAAATAGACTGCTCTTTCAGCCTATTATAATGAAAGTCCCTTTAGAGTAGAAACAAGTGCCATTTCTATCTGCATTTCCAGCACTTAGTACAATGTCTAATACATGGTAAGCATTTCACTATTTTTCTTCATTCTTTGAAATCAAAATCTGAATCATTCTTCTCATCTGAAAAAGGGGGAAATAATACTACAGCACCTCCCTCGCAGGGTTTTTTTTGGGGGGGAATATGTACATCTTACAGAACTATAGATATGTGAGTTGTTATAGTTATTATAGTTAGCGTGACTGTTTGGAAATGGGTTCTGGAAACTTAAAAGAGCTATACCTCACAGAGTCCTAGGAATTTGAGGGTGGGAGGAACAGGAAAGAAGGTTCAGGAACAGCAAGAGCTTCTCTAATCTTTTGTCCTCATTCCTAGCCCTAGATACCATCTCTATATTGCCCATAACCAAGAAAATAGCCTTCCTTAAAAATCTGTGTGGGTGAGAGTAACCTGGTCTGAGTAGGATGGGCTAATGGAGATGCAATCAGGTTTTAATTTGGAGTGCCCCCAAAAGTTTTGGTTCAGTTTCAATCTACTAATAGTTAAAGTTTAAAACTCCTAAAGCTTTAAACTACACCAAGACTTTTGGGACATCCTGCTTAGAATACTCTTAAAAGCTTATCATTGGAAGGAGCCTAAAATTCAATTCAAACCTTTTCTTCTGCAGAATGCATTTCCTGGTTGCCTAAACTTACTGGAATCTTTCCCTCCAAGATTATGCTGTAGAAACAGGGTATTTTTATAGGTAATTTATATATATAAATATATAATATATATATGTGTGTATGCATATGTGCATATGTATGTATATGTGTATGTGTATGTGTATATATTATATATACTTGTAATATGTGTTTTGCACATGCCTATCTCTCTCAGTGTCTCTGTGTATATGTATTTAGGTATGTGTTGTGTATGTATATGTATTGTGTATATATGCATGTGTGTATACATACATGTGTGTATGTATGTGTATCTGTATGTGTGTGCATATATGTATGTTTATATTGTTGTCTCCCCCATTAGAATGTAAACTCCACAGGAATAGGAAGTGTTTCACTTTCTGAATCCCCAGCACCTAAAACAATAGGAGGAATTTTAAAATACTTGATTGATCAGTCTTGTCTAATTTCTAACCCTACACACTCAGCTCCTACTTGAACTTACATTTCCCTAACAAGGCAACCCATTCCATTTTTGCATAATTCTGGCTGTTAGAAGCTGGTTTTTTTCTTCCTATATTGAAGTAAAATTTCCCTCTCTGTAATTTCTACCTAAGCCTGCTCTCTAAAGTCACACAAAACATCTAATCCCTTTCCTATATGACAGCCATTCAAATAATTGAAGCCTACCATGTTATTCCCCAAGCCTTTTCTTCTCAAAATCAAACATCCCCAATACTAAAATATATAGAAAACTGAAGCAAATTTATAAGACTACAAGCCATCCCCCAGTTGATAAATGGTCAAAGGATATGAACAGGCAGTTTTCAGATAACAAAATTAAAGCTATCAGTCATATGAAAACAATGCTCTAAATTACTATTGATTAGACAAATGCAAATTAAAACAACTCTGAGGTACCACCTCACACCTATAAAATTGGCTAATATGACAGAAAAGGAAAATTATAAATAAATGATAAAAAATGATACATAGAAAAGTTGGAGAAGATGTGGGAAAATTGGAATTGTTGATGGAGTTGTGAACTAATGCAGCCATTCTGGAAAGCAATTTGGGACTATGCCCCAAGGCTATAAGATTGTGCAGACCCTTTGATCCAACAATACCACTATACCAACAATACCCAAAGAAATCATAAAAAAAGGGAAAAGGACCCAAGTGTACAAAAATATTTATAGCAGCTCTTTTTGTGGTGGTCAAGAATTGGAAATTGAGGGGATGCCCAACAATTGGGGAAGGGCTAAGCAAGTTGTAGTATATGAATCTAATGAATATTATTGTTCCAACAAGGAATGATGAACAGGCAGACTAGAGAAAAACCTGGAAAGACTGTATGAACTGATGCTGAGTGAAACAAGCAGATCCAAGAGAACATTGTATACAGTAGCAGCAACATTGTGTGATGATCAACTTTGATAGACTTAGCTTTTCTCAGCAATACAATGATCTAAGACAACTCCAAAGGACTCATGATGGAAAATGCTACTCACATCCAGAAGAACTATGGAGTCTGAATGCAGAATGAAGCATACTATTTTCCCTTTTTTTTCTTTCTCGTGGTTTTTCTCTTTTGTTCTGATTTTTCATTCACAAAATGACTAAAACGTTTACTATGATTGTATATGTATACCCTATATCAGATTGCTTGCTGTCTTGGGAAGGAGAAGGAAAGAGGGAAGGAGAAAAAACCTGGAACTCAAAATATCATAAAAGTGAATATTGAAAACTATCTTTACATGTAATTGGAAAAAATAAAATACTGTTAAGTAGGGGGAAAAATCCCCATTCACTTCAGCTTCCCCATATAACATTGTATCAAAGTCCTTCACTCTCCTATTTGCCCTCCTTGGGATGTTTTCATTTTGGCCTAAAATATGGTCATCTAAACAGAACACAATCCTCTACATGTGTTGTGACCAGGGCACAATAGAGGGATTATTCTTGTCCTTGATTCAGGCATGCTACTTCTATTAACGCAGTCTAAGATTGTATTCATTTTTTGGCACCTACATCATATGCTGCGCATAGAGGAAACTGGAATGAACTTCGATATTCATTAGATCATGGCTTGGCAAATTTTCTTAAGTCAGACACCAAGCCGCTAATCCTTATTCTGACAGGGGTATCTATGTGTCACTCCAAAACAGGGAAAGTACACCAGGAAGGTCACTCTTTTCAACAGCAACAACTATCTCTCCTGTATATTCCAACAATCAGCAATTCATTTGTGTTAGCAAGTTCTTTTTCAAAAAATAACTAAATTTTTGAAAGGTGTATTAAAAATTCTAAGTTTTTTTTTTAACCTGGACTGCTAGTAAACCTATTCTCTAATATCCTGTATTTGTATGATTTTTAAAAAATCTAAATATCACACTTCATTTATCTCTGTTAAACTTTATTTTCTAATTTTCAGGCTAATGGTCCAAGCTGTCAATCTTTTAACATCTTTATTCCTCAGCCCAATATATTAGTTTTATATATATATATATATATATATATATATATATATATATCTTTATGTGCATGTATGTATAGTAATAGCATTGTTAATTTTACATATGAACTCTTCTTCCTACGTTGGAATTGTTCAGACTAGATTAATTTTTTTATTTCCTTAACCAGTCAATAAGGAAAGTATTGAACAAAATAAAACCAAGTACAAGAGCCCTAAAATCTCCCATAAGATGGCCATTGATCAGTTTGTAACAAGCACACTCTGGCTCACTGTCCCAGAGTCAGGCCAACTTCATATATTCCTCCTGGTTATAGTGGAAACAACTCTGGGCCTTGAGTTCAAATCCAGTCTCAGATAATTCTGGCTGTGTGACCCTAGACAAGTCATTTAATCTGTTTCCCTCAGTTTCTTCAACTGTAAAATGAGGATAATGGGAGCACCTACTTCCCAAGGATGTTGGGAGGAAATGATTACCTCATACTATCAGACAATGATTGTAAAGTGCTTAGCACCAAGTCAATGCCTCAGAAATGTTAGTTTTATCGTTATCATTGTTTTCTCTGGTGCTATAGGATCAAACCACCCCTGACTATGTCCTTCCTGCTGGTAGGAGCCAGTGGGTAGTGCCTCAATTCTATTTCAGCATGTAACATCACTTAGCTCTTACGAGCATTTATTTACTCTGAAGATAAGGCTCAAAAGGCACAAATACTTCCCCCCAGAGCTCTGGGGGCCACATTCTCTCTTATTTCACCTTGGTCTCTGGGGCAAGTGGCTTCAAATTTAGCTGAGCTCCTACATATTATTGATCACATCACATTCACATCTAGATGCTACATGACTGCTGGGGGAGTCCTTATTTTGTATACTGTTGGATTGAGTGCTGACTATAGCTCCCAAAGATGACTCCTTATGGTATTGGTATCATGCCAGTTATAAAACCCAGATGCTAGGAATGTGGCTATTGCTCTCCTAACCTTTCAAAACTCATAAGGTCAGAGTATTTGATCTCTTTACCTAAAACAGAAAAAAAGAGAAAGAAATGAAGAGACAGGCAAAAGACCTAGGTCTCTATTCAAAGGCCCTATGTTAGCCTTAGTGGGGAGAGCCAAACTTCTTTTCCCTTCTAGCAATGTCTCTCACTGGACACCATCAGTAAAGGAAGTCAATAGATTGACCAAATGTACAATTTAAGAGAAAATAGCTATGCCTCTGGTTGTCAGTCCTTTTTTAATGCCTCCATAGCCACTTCTCACAGCTATGGATAGGATGTGTATTCTTAACCAAGCAAGAAATAGAGGAAATTACAAAAGATGAAACAGATAACTTTGATTATATGATACTGAAAATTTTCTGCACAAGCAAAATTAATGTACCTATCATAAGAAGAGAAGTGGTCAAATGGGGAAAAAATATATCAAATTTCTCTGATAAAAGTTTGATATTCAAGACATATAAACAATAAGTGTATCTATATCTAGATACACATATTGTATGCATATATATCTATAAATTGTATATATTATATATCTATATATGTGTGTAAATGTATATAAACATGTATGTTTGTTATGTGTGTGCATATATATTGTATATATATACATACATATGCAGCCCTCCCTCACTCAAACCAAAGTCAAGTGCAAGTCATGTCATTATTTCTGTGATGGCATGGTCTTCTTCGGCAGCAAAGAACGAACACACGCACATATAATAGCCATTTCTAAATAGATAAATAGTTGAAGGATACAGTTCTCAAAATAACTGTAAAATATTCATAGTCACAGGAAGAATGCTCCAAATCACTATTAATCAGAGAAATGCATATCAAAACAATCCTACAAATTGACAAAGTGACAAAGGATGGCAACATCAATGTTGAAGGTTTGTGGAATGATAACCACACTAATACATTGTTAGTGGAATTGTGAAATGGTACAACCATTTTGGAAAGCAATTTGAAACTAAGCAAAGTGACTAAAATGTCTATAACCTTCAAATCAGAGACTTCATTCCTAGGCTTATACCCCAAGGAAGTCATTGATAAGAAAAAAGTCCCCATGCACTCCAAAATATTTACAACAGCATTTTTTGGAATCCAAAAGAACTGGAAACAAAATAGATGTCCATCTATTGGGGAATAGCTAAACAAATGGTGGCACAGAAATGCAATAAAATATTGCTGTGCTTTGAGAAATAATGTAAGTAATGAATTCAGAAAAACATAGAGACATGTACATGAACAGATGGAAAATGAAGTATATACAGAGTAACTATAACAATGTAAATAACTTTAAAAAGTTGGAAGTGAATGTAACAAAATTATAAAGCTCAAACAAGACTCAAATGAAGAAATACAAGAAGACACCCTCAATCCACCCCTTCTTGTAGGTGGAAAGTCCACAGGTGTTACATACTGCACATATTTATAGAATTTTTCAATGTATTGATCAATTGTGTTGATTTTTCCCATCTCCTTTATTAGGGGGGATGGTCTTTAAAAAATTTTTCAGGAAGGGGAGAAGGAAAGGGATACTAAGAAATAACCATGATATAAAAAACAGAAGACATCAATAAAATCTTATTTTTTAAAAAGTCTTCCATGACCAAAGAATTTCCTATTCACCATGTTACTGAGCCAGTTACAAAATATCTGCACATAGTCCAACGTCTGTCCAAGGCACTTCCATTAGGCATCATCATGACTGTCACACAACTAGGCTTTTCAGCCTCTTCCACATGAGGATTTTGTATCAGCTGAGCACATTAATGTACCCTGCACATTAATCAATGAAAAAATTGTTCATTTCCTGACAGTGGATTCTCCACAAAACATAAATTGAGCCCCTCAACAATGAGGTATCTTAGACACGGTTTAAACATGTAGCCTGTAGCCCAGTTCACTTAGGCTCACTGTCATAGACTGAACTTGGCTTCACTATATTTCCTTTCAGTCAAGCAGAATGACAGGCTTTTTACCAAAGGATTTGTCCCTTGTAGATAATCACAGTAGGCTCTGGAATGGGCCCCAAGTAGAGAGAGAGAGAGAGAGAGAGAGAGAGAGAGAGAGAGGAAGGGTGGGAGGGAGGAAGAGAGGGACAGGGAGAGAGGGACAGGGAGGGACAGGGAGGGAGGGAGGCAGGAAGGTACTAACCTAACAGTTGCCAACAGAAGAAATCCCTCAGTTTTCCAACTTGGGATGAATAAATAATACCTGTCATACACTTGGTACTCAAGCTTCAATACTCGTTCTGGCATTTGAGAATAAGGGGCCCCTGATATCAAAGCCAGTTGAAGTTTACATTTTCTTCTGGCTTTTATTCCCTGGATGATAATTGCTTTGCATGGGGAAAAAACAGCGAATGACAGTGATGGCAGCCACATGGCCCCTGGGGACCTGCTTTGCCTTTACGTGCTGCCGGCTTCTCTCCACAGCATTGACAGCTCTGTTTGTTGCATGGTATTACACGGTAGATACAACTTATGCTGCTTGCAAGGAGATTTATTTTTCTCCTGCCTTGAGTGAAGAATTCTTGGGAGTATTTCTCTTGACATTGGGAATGGTCATTGAACCACATTATTAACTCTACCTGTGACATTGCATCCTGGGTGAGTCAAAATCAAGTATTATACAAACCTCCAGGCAACTCAAGCTTGGAACCAAGGGGTCAAGAGTTCAAATTGGAAGAAGAAAATGTATAAATTGAAAAGCCAGCTCAGGTTTGTAACCTCATGTCTACAAAACAGAGATGAAGGACTGAGATGGAAGACTGTTTACTGGGTAGAGATTCGGAATTAGAGAAATATGTATGTGTTTAGGAAACTGAAATCCAGGGAATGCTAGGGAGTTTGTATTTATCTGACTAGCTGATTCTCCAAAATATGCATACATAGTGCAGCTCTCATTCATTGGTCTCTCAGGTTCTTTCTATGGGATCTATGAACTTTTTAAAAAAAGTGTTTTGATAACTATTCCAATATAATTGGTTTCCTTTATAGTCCTATATAGTTTATTTTATGCACTTCAAAACATTTTTCTGAGAAGGGATCCATGGTTTTCCCTAGAGTGCCAAAGGAGTCCATCACACACACACACACACACACACACACACACACACACACACACACGCACCCTTGGACTGGTGAAAAGAAAAAAATAAACATTTGTTAAACTTATTTTAATAGCTTTTATTAATGCTATGCCATGAGTAAAATGCTGCATACAGTATCCAGGTATGCCTTTCTATTGCTGCGAGGGGTGTCAACTACGTAATCCCAAGACCATATGATTAAGGCCCAGTGGAACATAGCAAGTTCAAGAAAAAAAGACAGAGATTGTCAGAAGTGAGGGTTTGAGAGCTAGTTTTGACTGGGTAGATACATACTAGTTACACCCTCTACCTGTGTAGCTGAGAAAGCCATCCAAAGAAAAGCAGAGTTAGAGGACAGAAGGTCACCCATTCTTTGAAAACCACAGGGAGGCTCGATCTTCTCCAGAATTTCTGCCATATTTACCAGGGTGAGCATGGTATGCCCAATGGCAGACCTTTCCTGTTAAATAGTATCAAGTTAGCAGCTAACTGTACCTGGTGATCAAACTCACATCTCTTTACTACAGAAGAAGCTTGAGTTCCCTGTCGCCAGCTGGTAGTAGTCAATGACTCAATAAGCATTTAGTAAGAACCTACTATATATCAAGCACTGTGGGATATAAAGCATCAGGGTTACAAAAAGAGACAAAAGACAGTCCCTACTCTCGAGGAGCTCACAATCTTACGGGGGAGGCAAAAACAAACAAATATGTACAAACAAGTTATATGCAGGATGAACTGGAAACAATTAAAAGAGAGAAAGCACATAAATTAAAAAGGTTTTGGGAAAGCTTTCCTGGAGAAGATGGGATTTTAATTGGGACTTGACAGAAGCCAGGGAAACCAAGAGCCAGAAATGAGGAGTGAGAGCATTCCAGGCATGGGGGATAGTTGGAGAAAATAACTGGACCCGAAAGATGGATTTTCTTCTTTGTGGAACAGCAAGGAATCCAAGGTCTCTAGATGTAGGAGTATATGGCAAGGAAGGAGGCATAAAAAAGACTGTAAAGGTGGGAATGGGGATAGCCAGGTCATGAAGGGCTTTGGATGTCAAAAAAGAGGATTTTGTATTTGATCCTGGAGGGGAATCAAAGGGGAAAGGGAGCCACTGGAGGAGTGGCATGATCTAACCAAAGCTCTAGGAAAATTACTTTGGTGACTAGAGTGGGGAGAGATCAGAGACAAGTAGACTCAGCAGCAGGCTATTGCAATAGTCCAAGCATCAGATGATGATGATGACACATACCAGAGTGGTGACAGTATCAGAGGAGAAAAGGAAGTGTATTTGAGAAGTGTTGTAAAGGTAAAATTGACAGACCTCATAAACAGATTGGATGTGGGAGGGGTGAAAGATAGTGAGAAGTCCAGGATGACACTTTGGTTGCAAGTTGAGCCTGAGTAATTGGGTCCAACATTGTCCACAACAATAATAGGGAAGTTAAGAGGCTTTAGAGGGAAAGATCATAAGTTCAACTTGTGAAAGATCAACTTGGACAAGTTGAGTTTAAGATGTGGACTGGTCTTTAGGCTAACAACAATAAGTTAGGGTCTTTTAACTCTTAGCAAGGCTGTGGAGACAATTAGGACAACAGCTTGTGAAGTTAGTAACTTAAATATTGCCTTAGTTAATGTTTAAAAAAAATTATTTTGTGGTCCATATTGTAAATGCTTTAAAAAGAAATATCATCTGACCAAAGTTTGAATTGTTTTACCTATTATAAACTGTGTTAAAAAATTAAAAAAAAAAAAGATGTGCACTAGTTACCCAGTTCAAGATGTCTTAAGGCAATTTCAGAGCAAGACTGGAGGTCAACAGAAAGGTTAGGGCAAGATAAGTAGATCTGAGAACCATCAGTATAAAGACAGCAATTCAATCCATAGGAGCTGATGAGATCACCAAGTGAAGGAGTATAGAGACAGAAAAGAAGAGGGGACAGGAGAGAAGAGCATCCCTGTGGACACCTGCAATTAGAGGGCATGATCTGGATGAGGATGCAACAAAGGAGACAGAGCAGGCAATATCAAAGAGGTGGGAGAAGAAGCAGGAGAGAGTGGTGACCCCAAAACCTAGAGACAAGAGAGTATTAAGGAGGAGAGAGTGATCCACAGTGTCAAGGGCTATAGAGAGGTCAAGGAGAAAAAGGACTGAGAAAAGGCCATTGGATTTGTTGATTAAGAAAATGGTCAATTGGATTTGTCAATTAAGAAATTACTAGCTTCTCGGAGGGGGCGGAGCCAAGATGGTGGAGTAGAAAGACTCACATATGCTAGCTCTGAACCCACAGACCATAGATTTCCTCTAAAAAGAACTCCCAACAATTTCTGGAACAGTGGAAGCCATGCAGCAACACAGTGAAAGAGATTTCCATTCCAGAGAATCCTGAAAAACCAATCCCAAAGGTCCATCGC
>JAQQSK010011057.1:0-12430 GCA_028658325.1 Potorous gilbertii | reverse complement strand
TTATCTGGCCCTACAGGACAAAAGAGAAGGTGGGGTAAGGGAAGGGAGGGATGATAGAAGAGAGGGCAGATTGGTGATATGAGTAATTAGAATGTCCAGTGTATCGGGGAGGGGGGAGGGGACAAATGGGGAGAAAATTTTGGAACCCAAAATCTTGTGAAAATGAATGTAAAAAGTTAAATAAATTTATTTTAAAAATTAAAATAAATAAATAAATAGACCAGTGTTTGGGGCTGATTATCTAGGGCTGTGATGCTTTCCCACAGTGACAGAAAATATAGGGGGAAAAAGGATAATGATAGTAAAAAGGCAGAAGTAGAAATCCATCAGCCAAATGGATTAAAGATGTTGAGGTTTTTAGCCCCAAAATTTGTGGTCCAAGGGGAATTCCTTCCCAAAGACCAGGTAAGCACCTCAGAACTCTATGAAAACAGGGGAAATGGATAGCTATGCTAGTTCCACAAGTCATTAGTGGCAGTCACTTAAATGCTATGAAGAACTCAGCGGAGCAATTGTGATGTCTCCAGAGATAGGCTTGTTCAGGCCGCCTTCAGTGTAGACACTGGCATTCACAGTGACTAGCATGACAAGCAGGAATAGTAACCTAAATGGACAGATGATGAAGGCGTAACCCAACACTCCCATAGGAAACACTGATTCAGCAGCTAGAAATAAACCTAATGAGTTCTATAATCTCCCTACGGGGAGGTTTTTATTGCTGTTTGCTTGCTTGTTTTTGCTTTTTCTACAAAGAGCACACCCAGCCTCCCCAATACTAATGTGCATTGCACGTTCCCAGGTTCCTTCCCAATAGATCTCTACCAGATCATATTACCTATAGGGCTTTCCTGATCAGTAGTCTGCCCACTATCCTCTGTGTTTGAGAAGCCTCGGGAAATAGAAAGACTAACAGATTACCTGCCTGTTGATTAAGATCCTTATTTGTAATATTGCTATTTTCCTAAGCGCGGGGTCCCCATCCCTTAATACTCCATTCACTCTTGATCTCTCTTTTTGAGCCTAAGCTGCCGAAAATGTCCTGGTGTCACATGAAACAAATAGCCAAGTGAGATGAACATTCAGTTGCCCAAGGATTGATTTCCTTTATCAGGGATAACAGCAGGCCAATGCATCAAGGTCAAGTTTCCGTGTATAAGTAATGGTAGGAAACAAAAGGAACTATCTGATGAAGTGAGGAGAATTGGTTCTGCTTGGTCAGATTATATATCTCATACCTGGAGTATGGTTTATTGGGGTCTTGATCAGTTGTGCTGGACCTAACAGTGGTTGGCAAGTGATCTTGCAAGGTCAAAACCTCAGGAGCAGAAGGCCACTCCATTATCTCATGTTGTCTGCCAGCTGGGAGAGGAAAAGCTGATGAATGGCTCATGAAGGTAGAGCCCACCTTCAATTCCATTTCTATTTGTCTTATGTTATGACTTGAGTCCCTATTCCAAGGTAAGGTGATAAAGGTCCCATGTCCTATAGTATTAAGCTCTTTGTGGGAGTCTGGAGGTTTGAGCAAGATCTAATGTCTTCATTTGAGTAGCTTGTTAGCAATTAGAGTCCAATAGAAGGCCAATTACTATCTTTAAAAAGAGGAGTATTTCAAGGTACCTTCTGGAAATTGTCTCTCCCTAAACTCCACAGTGGCTTGCTACACTCTCCTTCAAGTCAATGGGACATGAGCTGCATAGGGTCTGGATGAGGGAGAGAAGACTAGACAACTTATTTAAAACACTGCAAAGCTAGAGTTTCTACCTCCCCATTCAAACTCATATGTGACTTAAAGAGAGTCACCAGGAAGAGAATTTGGGACCACCAAAACCTAAAAAGGCCTATTTCTGAAGCAGCTACATGGCACAGAAGATGGAGTATTGGGCCTGGAGTCAGGAAGACTCAACTTCCTGAACTCAAATCTGGCCTCAGAGACTTACCAGCTGTGTGACCCTGGGAAAGTCATATTTTAACCCTGTTTGCTCCAGTTTCATTATTTGAAAAATGAGATAGAGAAGGGAATGACAAAGCACTCCATTGTCTTTACCAAGAAAATCCCAAATAGGGTCATGAAACGTTGTAGATGACTGGAAATGACTTAACAGCATAACAACTATGTGCTTCTGGGTCACTTTCTAGATGACAGGAAAATCCAGAGAAAGGAGCTTGTTTCTCACAAACTCAAGACTGACCTGTCTTCTCCTTTTAATGCCCAAACATTTGACTGACTGGGACAGGTCTTGGGTTTTCTCAGGATTGAGCTCCCGTCACTGTCTCCTAAGGAATATTACCAAGCATTTGATGGTTTTAGTTTCAATAGTGTCTCATGATATCAAAGTGTACCTCAGGACTTGTAAGAATCTAAATTAAATTAGCCCTGTGGGAGGTATATGAAGATATGTTAGGTATTCTCTCAAGCAGAAACAAGTTTCTTTGGGCTTTCCTGGTCCACTGCAATTGAGGATATATGTTTGGCAAGTCACTTACATCAAGGGTTGAACTGGGACAGACCCAGTCACTACAGTTGGGTCATAATCTTGCTGCTCTCCCTTGCACTCTCTGTAAGGAACCGAATACCATCTGCTTTCCTGACTGGTCAGATAAGATTATTGTATGGTGAACTGGTACACCTGATAATCCCAAAATCATACATGTTTTAATGAAGATATATTGATTTAATGAAGATATATTGGAACTCTGATAGGATGCAATGCTTCTTGGGACTGACTCTATGAAACAGTTTGGGCAGCTGAAGATTCTATAATTTAACGTGCCCCACAACAGAGAGAGAGAAAACTGCTACCATTTGAAGTGACACTTATCCCTATAATTCTAGAAGAGCTAATTCTATCTTATCCTTGAGTTTTCCAACTATAACTTCTGCCCAAACATATGAAAACCCTCCCACTTGGAATCTAGCCTGAGCAGATTGGGATGCGGGTATTGGTATCTCCCCAAAATCTATGAATGATAATATCTCTAATCCTCAGGCAGTGTTTAGGGCCTCCTGAAGCAACTGTAACCTGGCTACAAGTGTCTAGCAATACCTGGAAAAACTGGAAGCCTCTTCTCTCCCACTCCACTGAGTTAAAATATCTCCAGTCAACCTCTGATGTAAACAGAAAGGTAGGGGGAGAGGATGGGAAAATTGGTCTTCTCTTTAGTTGTGGAGATGGGCTAATATATCAGGTATTTTATCCCTGCTGATCCTTCCCCAAGTCTACAAGAAAGGGGTAAATCACCCCCCAATGTTTATGGGAGTACAAGTGCTGCAATAACTTCCTCTTCGCTATTCAATTCTCTGAACTTATGGATCAAAGTAGTCAAGAGTTTCTCATCAGCAACCTACTTAGAGACAATCCTTTTAAATAATCAAGTTAGTTGTTTTCATATTTGCTACCATATTGGGCAAGCCGTCTGTTCCCCTGACTCTCACTAAATCCCTTAGTAATTGGGAAGCTAGCATACCTAAGACCTCTCCCCTCTATAGATGCCTATCTCTATTCTCAGAATCTATAGTTAAGTAAAGTCATTTTTGGCAGCAATTTAGAGATAATGAGGTAGAATGGGGAGACCCTGGGGCAAAGGGCCAGAATTAATGATAAATGGTACAGAAAATTAGAAGAGCCATCAACAATCACTACACAGGTTTTATGGAAGGCATAGAACTTCAGCAAAGACTTTAGCAATTTCTTACTTGCCTCACTCTTCATCCCTCTCAACTTATTAATATATGTATTTATTATACTTAATATACTTATTAATGCTGAACACACTTTCCTCTTTTGTGAGTTTTCACAGCCATGTTCCCACCTAGTTCCCTTACCCTCCTAACCATTCCTCCCTGTCTTTTGCAGATGTGTTCTAGGCCCTCTTTTCCTCTCTCCCTTCTCTCAGTACACTCAGCAGCTCACAATGGTTTAATTCTTTTGCAGATAACTTCCAGCTCCCCTTATCCTCCTGACTGATGCAGTGCCTAATAACCTTGCCAACCTTGTCATGACTGCCCTGAGGAACCTAGTCATTACTTCACTCCCTTTTTGCTGCACCTTTCCAGTTCTCTTTTATGGATTTCTATTAGAATATAACCCCAGGATAGATATCATCTTATTTTCTTATATTTGTATCCTTGGTGCTTAACATACTTCCTGGCAAATCAGTAATTGAATTTAACATTAAATACTTCATATACCTTCTCGCTCTCTCTCTCTCTCTCTCTGTCTCTTTCGCTCTCTCTCTCTCCCTCTGTCCATCTTGTATAATTCTCCCCATTCCCTCCCGAGTTCCATTCTGCATCACAAATTGCCTATTGAATATTTCAAAAAGGATGTCCTCTAGACTCTAAAATTCAAAATATCCGCAACTTAACTCACCTTTATTCCATCATCCCCCCAAAATTTCCCCTTTAGCAAACTTTTCTCTTTTTGTCAAAGACACCATCCTTTCAATCTCCAAGTTTCATAACCCAGGCACAAGTCTTCAACTGCTCAGTCTCCTTCACCACATATATACAGTAAGTTGACAAATTTTATCTCCAGAAAAACTATCAAAGTATAATCCTTCCTTCTCACACAGTTGCCATTCATATAGTTGACTCTCATCACTTTTTACCTAGATTATATCAATTTAATTGCTATGCGACCCTTACTGTATCTTTTCTTTCCTGATCATCCTACTCACTCCTGCCGATATAATTTGTCTTGATCATAGAACTGACTATATCCCTCACCTGCTCAATCAACTCAAGTGGATCTGTATCATATAGAGAGAGATATAGATACAGATATAGAGATATATGATCGAATACAAATATTTCTATTTAGTTTCAAAAGCCCTTCATGACCTGGACCTAACCTAATTTTTCCAACCTCATTGGACATGTCACTCATTCCTGTATTCTGTTTCTCACACTTGCCACTTTATCTCCCTTCTACATGTTAATACACTGGCCATGTCTCATGCGTAAAATATGTTCATTTTCATGTTTGTGTCACAGTGCACCTTTTTTTTCTGCAAGACATTGAAAAAGCACCACTATGTGCATGCATTTGTGGTGTGGAGGGAGAGAGCTATGAACTTGAATGGGGAAAAGTTACATAATCATTTTTCATTAACCTCTAACTAAGATTTAGCATTTCCCTCAATTATGAACATAGGAAATTAACTACAGTATTATTTTCCTTTACTGGATGGCCGAATCTTTCAATGACAGAAAATAAGTTGAGATACACTAATCTACATGAACTCTTTCATCATCTTCCTAATACTCACTTTCTCAGACTACCTAGAATTGAACTCTTTTGAGATGTTCTCTTTACATTTATTTTAGATACATTTATTTGTGTACTTCCTGTGGCAGCTGGCGAGTCAGAGTGAATACAGAACTGCATCTGATGACAGGAAGACCAGAGTTGAGTGCCAATGGGATCAAAGGCATTTACTAGCTGGATCATATACTAGGAAAATTATTTAATGTCTTTGTGTCTTAGCTTCCCTATCTGGAAAAAATGATAATATAACCTATCTCCCAAGGTTGTTGTGAGGAGAAAATGAGATAATATTTATAAATCACTTTGTAAAACCGTCAAGCTTTTTATAAATGCCAGCTGTTATTTTTTATCATCATTACCAACATAATCATAATTCCTATTTAAATGTAAATGTTTTTCAAAATAAGGTTTTAATTTTTTTTTAGTTATTTCCCCACTGCCTATCATGGAGTCTTCATGCAGTATTCAATAAATGTATTTTGATGATTCAATTAATTGATTTTTTGGAGATGGAGAACTTATACAAGAGTTCTGTCAGGAACCCCTCTTCTCTCTAGGCAGTTTGATGACCTCATCAGCTTCCATGGCTTTACCATTTCTACATGGATGATTCTGAAATCCATTTTTCTGCCCCATCTCTGCCGATCTCCAATCTCACATCCCCAACTACCTTTCTGACATTTCCAACTGGAGGTTCAGGAGATGTGCTAAATTCAGTATGTGCAAAATATAACTTATTTTCTTTCCCTATAAATTCTCTTTTAATTCTACCATCCTTGTTATTGTTTTGTCTGTCCTTATTACTGTAGAATAATGCCCCCATTCCCTCAAGCTCACAGCCTAGCAGTCATCCTGCATTCATCACTACCTTTATCACTGTCTCTCAGCCCACCCTGTATCATGCTGTTGCCAAAGCTTGCTGATTTTACCTTTGCCACATCTCTTCAATACATTCCTTTCTCTCCTCTGACACTGCCACCACTCAAGTATAGGTGCTTATCATCTCATGCCTGGATTTTTTCAAGTTTCAAATTTTTCAAATTTCAAATGTTCATTTCAAAGGGTCTGCTTGCCTCAAATCTTTCCCTTTTCCAAACCATCCTTCATTTAGCCACAAATGCAATTTTCCTAAAATACTGGTCTGATTATGCCATCTCTCTACTCTACTAACTTCCTATTGCCTCTAGAGCAAATACAAATTGCTGTATTAAGCATTCAAAGTATTTTATAACCTAGACCTCTCCTACTTTTCCAGACTGTTTACAACTTATTCCAGGACATGAACTCTTTAATGTAGTGACATTGACCTTCTGGCTGTTCCACAAATGAGACACTTCAACTCTTGGTCCCAGGCATTTCAGGAGGCTGGAATGCTTTTCCTCCTCCACTCCAATTATTTACCTTCCTGCCTCCCTTTAATGTCCAGTTAAAATCCGATCTTCTACAGAAAGCCTTCCCCAACCGCTACTAATTCCAGTCCCTTTCCTCCATTAATTATTTCCCAGTTTTTCCTGTATAAAGATTGCTTTGTACATATTTGTTTTCATGTTATCTCCCCATTAGATTGTAAGCTCTTTGAGGTCAGGCCTTTGTTTCTTTTTATTTCCCCAGCATTTAGCATGATGCCTGGCACATAGAAAGCCCTTAATAAGTGTGTATTGATGGATATAAATGGGAAGCAGGAAGGAGGATATTGAACGTAGGGTAAAAAGCATGGATAAAGGTAGGGAGGAGTTTAACCAAATGATGACCAAGTTCTCTTTCAACACTAAGATTTATGGACAAATTTTATTTCAACAGAGGGTTTCTAAGGGGAAATAATGGAAAATCATTTTAGAGAGTTGGGTAGCATTATGGAGTGCCTTGTATCTATCTCAGTTAATAAATTTATATTTTTTTCTTATACACAAAAGTGGACCCTCTCTAATCCTTCCAGCTGTTACTTCTTACTATTTCCTAAAATTAATTTGTATTTATGTATCTTAAAATACGTTGTGTCTACCGTTCCTACCTCCTTATACTTGAATAATCCTAATTATATTGATGAAAACTTTAGGATATATTTAAGTAGAGTTTTTCATTCCCTAAAAGATACTATAAGATATTGTACTTTCTTTTCCTTTTATAGCTATATGGCCCATTGCATAATGCAATATTTTTCTACCCTTTTTGAACCATGGCAACCTTGGCAAGTGGTCGTTTACCCTCCACTGGTGTATCTCAGTGATAAGATACTCATTATTCTTTGAGACTCACCAGTCTATCTTTGGAGAGCTCTAAGTGTCAAAATGTTCTTGATAATATGTAACTAGAGCCTATGTCTCTGTAATTTTTAACGACCAGTCTTAGTTTGGTACTATGGAGCCAAAGACCACAAGTCTAATCACTGTTCCACATGGTAAGCATTTCAAATACCTGGTAGTTGACTAGCAGGTCATCCCATAAGTCTTCCTTTCTCCAAAATATTCATACCTACTTGTTCCAATTTTTTTTCCTTATTACATAGTTTTAGGTTTCTTAACTGCCCTGGTCACTCTGTGTGGACAAAAATTAACTTGTAAATTTGAATTTTGCTTTAAGATGACACACGAGGAAATACGATACGTGATTTTTTATTATCATGGTATACGGAAAACTAAGTCTCTAGCAGATAGGAAGTGATGCGCACCAGTTATGCAAAATTCCATCATAATGGGAAAACAAAAGTATTGCATAGATCAGTAGAGAGACATCTGGTTTATGGGATTGGGGTATTAAATGGCATTTTCTTTACTGTTCAGAACAAGCATTGTACCACAAGGTTTTGCTTAATTTGAGGTTAATTTTATTCTTGATATTTTTAACCTTTTGGAATTTGACATAAAATCTCAGCCTTCTAGAGATGAATAAAACAGAATATTCCAAGCACTTACTCCACACTGTATTAAAGCAAACTGAAGCCATGAAAATGTCATGATGCAATTTGGTGAAAATTTATCTTTCATGGGGAATTGTTCAATTACAAGTGAAATGAGATCGGAAAGAATCTTTTCTTCTATAAACGTTACACCTAGAAGATAATACATCTGTTTAATATGTTTCCATTTGTAGAATTCTGATCTATACCTGCCAGAACTGGATTCTAATAATCATCATATATGGCATTATTGATAACTTCCAAAAAAGTTGAATTTATTTTGATGGCTAGATCTCACCAATTTGTTTCAATTATCTTTTCTTGAACTCATAATGCATCATAAGCATCACAGTTAGTTTGACTTATGCCTGAAAACATTTCAACTTTAGAGAACTAAATACTTCAAACTTCAGTTTATTCACAGTAACATACATACACAGATAAGGTAGAAATATAGGCAGAGACACTTCCCAATAATTCAACACAAAAACATCAAGAACTTTATGAAATTAATATTTACATTTCTTTCTTTGAATGTAAAATCTCTGTGTCAGAAGGCTTAGAGCCCAAAGGGATCTGTTGTAGGAGTCACATCTCTTTATCCAAACCATTTTGTAAACCTGGGAAAATCTCTCCACTGGAAATCCCAGTAGGTTGAGTGTAGCTCCCACAAAGTACATTCACTATAATACATCAGGAGGAAATTTTGTAAAAAGAAAAGTCAAGAAACATAATCTACTCTGAAACAAACTGCAATAACTAAAGTACTCCACCCCCACTCCTCATTCCCACACATACACAAACCTATTCCCATAGTCTCTCACAAAGAATATTCTGGGTTGCTAGTTAGAGTTCCTAAATGAAAAGTCTTTTCATTCTAGGATTCCCAAGGGTCTCCTGTGTCTGCTTCAATTTTAGAATCACCAAGAATCTCTATTTTTTTTCCTGTAGTTTGTTTTGTTCACTGCTGCTTTCTTGTCATAGTTAACTGTGGTATTGTATTCTCTGTGTTGCTGTCTTCTCTATGTTATCGAGGGTATTCACTGATCTCCTTAAACACCGTAGATATTAGCAGAAACTTGGCATGATATTTCCCTCCTGATTTGGTAAATGAATGCAATTCTCCTTGTAGAGCTCAGAGTTATATAGAAATAAAATGTGAGATGAGAGATGCTTTCCTATTGAGGTGTAGCCCAATGTTTACAGATCAATTACTGAATATGTATATACCCACTCACCCACAAGTTTGTTCATTGTGTTTCCTCCAAAAAAAAGGCTTTATTAATTTGGTGCTCAGTTTCAGTCCTGGGTGAGCTGGTGGGGTCAACCACCAGAGACTTAACGAATAAAGCTGATGTTTTTCTTCTCTCATTTCTAATAGTATATGGTATCTCTCCATTTCAGGGAACACTTTCTAAGGATTGAAAGAAGACTTTATAATTTCTCCTACAAACACAAATTTATCCTGTTTCAGACCCTCACTTATTTATCTCTAACTATTGAGCAGAAAAAGTAAAATGAACAAGGAACATCACTATTATCCCTAACCCAGATCTGAAGAGTTAGAGGCTCAAGGGACTTGTGGATTCAAAAAGTCCAACTCCTTTCCCTTTATGTACTAAGAAATTCAGGTCTAGAAAGGAAAATGAGTGGTGAGGGTAATGAGGATACAAAGAAAAGCAAAAGGCAGTCTGTACTCTCAAGGAGCTCACAGTCTAATGGGGGAGACAACAGGAAAACAATTATCCAAAAACTAGATACACACAGGATGAATTGGAGGTAGTCAACAGAGGGAAGGTCCTAGAATGGCAGTGGGATTTTATCTGGAACTGGAAGGAATCCAGCGAAATCCAAAAATAGAGATAAGGAGAAATCATGCCAGAGATGATGCACAGGCAGTGAAAAGACCCAGTAATAGAATATGTTAGGAGGGGACCCTCAAGGAGGACCTTATGCACTAGATCATAGTGTGGTGAAGTGTAAAATATAAGGAGATTGGAAAGAGGTGTGTGTGTGTGTGTGTGTGTGTGTGTGTGTGTGTGTGTGTGTGAGAGAGAGAGAGAGAGAGAGAGAGAGAGACAGACAGAGACAAAGACAAAGAGAAAGAGAGGCAGAGAGGTTGTGAAGAACTTAGAACACCAATCAAGATTTTAGATTTGATCCGGGAGGTGACAGGAAATCATTGGTCATATGTATTCCTTTGGAAGATCACTTTGAAAGCTTAATGGGAGACAACCTGGACTTGGAAGAGACTTTAGGCTGGTAGACCAACTAGCAGGCTATTAGAATAGTCCAGGCAGTATAAGAGGAGAGAAACAGGTGTATATAAGAAATGTTTTGAAGACAAAAAAACAGGTATATACAAGAGATGTTTTAAAGACAGACAAATCACTGGATATGAGGGCTGGTAGAGTGAGGAGTTAGTGATGACCCTAATGTTGCACACCTGGGGGACTTAGAGGATTATGATGCCCTTCTTACTGAATGATGATGGTAGAGGGAGATCTTGGAAGTAGCAATGAGGAATAATGTTTTTCCAATTTCTCCACCAAACTCATGAGTCATGAGGAATGAGTGGAAATACTTTCAGCATTGAAACAGAGGTCAGAGAGGCTCTTATTAAAAGGGAGCCAGGACTCAGTGAGAGTGAGAAGATAAGAGGAGCAAAAAAATCTAGATTTAAGATGAAGATAAGTTTATTACCTATGGAGCAAGTATTAAAGGAAGCATAGCTGAATGGTTGGGTAGCTTTAGAGTGCAATGTTTGAGAGGGGATGTGCAGTTTAAGAGGACTGAGAATCCAGGCAGTAGAACACTGAAAATATTTTTTTTAATATAGTCACCAGGGGTTCAAGACTGCTGGGAAAGGGACAGTGTAACTGAGTGAAAGTTGCTAATCATTGCTAAATGAGTTGAAGTGATTTATTTACATTAATAGATATTTGACTCCAGGATGGGGTCTTCTTAAGGTATAAGACAATTCAGGCAAGGGAGACATTGTAGGGACCCTATGGAATAGCATTTCTCTCCTATCCCTGCTGGCAAGTCAGTCCAGGAGACAGATGGAGAAGCAGCCATTTTTTCTGTCCCCTTTATTTAGAAAGGGCTGTAAATAGGAGAAAGGGTCTTCTGCTAGCACAAAGAGGACAAGCAAGATGATTGACACGTGATAGAACTGCATCTCTCTGAGCCCGTGTGGGTGGAAATATACCAGGTCAATCTCAGCCTCACTAAAGAGACTAATATAAAAAATCAAAGGCATTTAGGGTATTTCTATATAGTTCTATATAGTTCATAGGAGGAATGTGTGTGTGTGCATGTGTGTGTGAAAGAGAGACAGATGGACAGAGAAAGAGACAGAGAGAGAGAAATTGAGACTTGAGAGCAAGAGAATGAGGGAGAGAGAGGGAGAGAGAGAGAAGCAGAGGTACAATAGAATGATTTCTTTTCTCCTAATATAACTGAGGAAAAAAATGTTACAATTCAAAATTCAGAAACCTTCCTCTACCTTAGCAGGACTAAATATGGTAAAGCAACCATTACTACAGTATACTATTTTCCCACTGAGTAGCATTCTAATGGTTCATGGTTATATAGCACTTTATGGTTCACCCAGCACTTTTCCCACAAGCCTTTGAGCTAGATAAACTATAACCTGCAATATACATGACTTTTCTTGTAATTCTATTTTCAGCACTATGTATTATCAGTTTTACTCTCTTATAATCATTATGTGGCACATTGTTCATCTCCCTTTTGACATTTGGATCCTACTAGAGAGACCACAATTCAAGGTATTCTCTGGATCTGTACCCCATAAAAATCAGAGTTCGTGAATCCATATATATGTTCACTTTTCTAGCACCTAAAAGAAATGATTAGTTCAAATCCAAATTATTATGGTCTGCATTTTACTCATGAGGAATCTAATCCTTAGAGAGCTTAACTAACCTACCTATGATCACATAATGAGTCATTTAGTCAATGGCAGAAAATGACTGAAAACCAACTTTCGTATTTATCAATTCATTTCTCATTTCATGCTACCAGGAAGAAACAGAAATGCAACATAAGGGAAAGTTCCCTATGTTCTGATTTGAAAATTTTTTTAAGGAGTTTATGTAAAAACCAAAGGCATAGAAGGCATCTTTACATGAATGGAATGCATTATACTCAAAATTCACTAAAGGGAAAATGTGTGTGTGTGTGTGTGTGTGTGTGTGTGTGTGTGTAAAAGAGAGAGAGTAGCTTTAGATTACTTCTTTTA